>JAKTPZ010000062.1:0-52967 GCA_030579215.1 Maudiozyma pseudohumilis
AGAATGACAGCTCAGCAGCTGAAGGAAGCTGATAATGCTATCATGAGATATAGCTAGCTCCACACCACAACGTAGGTTGCAATCGATCATTAGTCTAACGGCTGAGTTGGCGATGCGGAGATTTATGGAGTTACATGCCCAGGCTACGGGTATCCCCAGATCCGAGTTTGAGAAACTTCCAGTGTTGACGCTGAAAGAGGTGAGAAGTAAGAATGACGGAAAGGATATGGAATGCAGCATTTGTTATGAGCCATTTGTAGAAGAACCGGCAAAGAAAGAATTGTCAAAAGACACGGATAGCAAGAACAAACGTCCTAGAGAAGAACAAGACGACAACACTGTTGCTGGCGATGAATCACAACCTCGCATTACAAGAGTCAAGAGACAGCGAACAGAAAACGATGCGGATGGCACCCCAAACTCTCAGGCCACCGGTGAAGACAACACAAACTTGAACTCACAACAAACACAAAGTACAGAGGAGGATGAGCACTACCTTCATTCAGCAGTTGAACTACCGTGCCATCACATCTTCGGTAGGGAGTGTATATACGAGTGGTCAAAGTCACAAAACTCCTGCCCACTGTGTAGACACAAAATATCTGAAACGACAACAGACAACACACAGAATGCCCAACAGTTTGTAATGAATCCTGCAACTGTATCAGAGTTTGAGCGGATCAGAAGCATGCTGTATAATCCACAGACCACTGATGAGGAAAATGCAGCGGAAGAAAATGCATCTTCTGGGCAAGCACCTCCAACAGGAACAACCCCTGCAACTGCACAATCGTTCTTCTCTAATGTACCCAACATTATTTTCCTGGATCCACAAGCAATTGCAAATAGAAGAGCTACAGCTGCAGGTAATAATGCAACCCCACCATCAGATGCACACGCTAACGATTCTCAAACTAGAGATTCAACAGCTCCAATGCCCAGCGATGAAACAGCTCCAGCCACGCCCATTGCCCACCCACCTCATACCAACGGAGCTCAGGGACCATTTGCAATGGGATTTTCATCCTCAGAGGGTGGCCAACCTGGTATCAACTGGGTACCTGTAACTATGAGATACATGAATGTGCTCAACAATGATGCCAGGACCACCAGTAACCCCGGACCAAATGGAATTGCATCAACTATACCACACCCCGCCTCGCGTACTAGGACAGCTAACAGTGATTCTAACACTACAGCAGCTACTGCTCCGGTCAATCCGGGGGCGCAGGCTGAGGGTCAAAGTACAACAGCAAATGAGGATTCAAGATACGTTAGATTGAGATCAATGCTAAACGGAATTTTCGATGCTGCTGATAGAAATGATGCAGCTGGCGCGGCAGCGGCCCTTGCAGCTCTTCCAGGAGCTGCCAACCGAGCTGGTGCACCTGATCAGTCAGCGAGCGCATCAACTACAACCAGAGACCAGCGCGCCAATATGATCAGACATGCACAGAACATCCATGAAGCCTTGCGCAGAAGTGCAGCCAATGGGGCCGATATGTTTGGATCTGGAGTTGCCAGTTTCAGAGACCCTAGTGGACGTGTTGTGACCACCGAAATCCCAAGGTACAGAAGGCCAACTCCTACTGCCAATATTACTGCTAGAAATTCTACCACTGGTAGTAGCAGTGCGACACCGGATAACTCAGAAAACCCAACTGCCCCAGCGCCAGCATCTACAAACGAACGTCGTACCCAGCAGGGTAACGATGATAATGAACCACAAGAAGACAACACAAGCAACCAACCCAACACTAATAACCCACCTTCATGAATTTTGTCGTTGTTCTTCTATCATCATGGAACCGCGTATAATTAAGTTATAGAGTCTTTTTACAAGGTTTCCCTTCATTTATATACACTGTATATTTCTACATATGTATTTGCATTACATTTTTAATTTCATGTCTTGAAGTGCATTGAAATAAGTGGATGGGTAATATTCTGAATACCTTTACTTCTTCAGTTCTCCTTGTGTGTTCCATGTTTTAAGTTTCTCCTTATTGAGATGATAGTTCGTGCGACTGTTGATATATGTAGCTAATAACGCATCGAGTTGGCTCTTTTCCGATGTTTCCTTTAGCAACATGATTTCAGATTCCAACCTATTGCTTTCATCTTCGAACCCGTTTATCGTCTGTTGCAATTGTCGTTTCAATGAATTCTCACTAAACTTTTCATTCACGATTTGGTTGACATCCTGCCATTTCTTGATGTATTGGGCGTTCAAAATACGGAGACTATCGAGGTCCCCATTCGTAGAGTCTATATCATTTCGTAACTTTTCGAACTCTTCTTGTAACTGTAATAGTTCATTCTTGTCTTTTACCAGATTTTCTTGAAGTTTATCTGTTGATTGAAACTGTGATATGTATAGTCGTAATTTATCCGCATGTTGTTCCACCAAACTTCTTAGCTGATCATTAGATAGGAATTCCACGTTATCGGGAAGGGGAATTGGGTTTTGCATTATGTGGGGATCTGTGTGTGAGATGGTTGGGTAGCTTTAGGGGTTCTAGTATGTTAATTGTAAGTTTTAAACTGCACTCTTCCATCATCAGAAAAGTGCATCTCACCATATCAAGGGTAAAAAAAAATATTGTTATACATATATATACAAGACTAAATGTCATCACCGTATAACTGTAACAGAGTAGATACCGAAAACACAAAAGACTAACCACGCACAATAAAACAAGATAATATGGCTCCAAACGGTAGACAGAACACAAAACTTCGAATCCTGGGCTACGGTATAGCCATCGCTGCCACAGTCGGGACAGCTGCCTGGCTATCTTGGAATGCCTATTTGGAAGGTACTCAGCCGAACGGTACAAGACGGGCCAAGAAATACAATTCAAGATGTATTATCATTTCGAAATCGATAGCTGACATTACCACAGTTGAATGGGCTCTCCTTTTGCGCGATCCCAATATTGTGGTGGTGGTTGTTCCCTCAGTGGAATTTCCAGACGCATCTTACCCCAACAAACGAGTCACATCTGAAGATATGTACAAGGTGATACACTGTGAGAGTATTGCAGGTGTGTGGGCTTGTGTCAAGAGTTTGAAGAAGGACCAATTAGTGGTAAGTTCGGCAGACTTTGAGCAAGGTATCCCCGGAGATATTGTACGATACGTAAAGGATATATCTGATGTCGACAATGAGAGGGACTTCAACGAGGTCCTTGGTATTGAACAGAACATGTAAATGGTTTATGGATGTTATATATGCTTATAATTGGTTATTATTTGTGTTTTTTTTTAGTTAATTTATGAAATATTATGATTCTCTGTGGTAAGCAAAGACGGCCTGTTCTTACAGAATATTCCTTCTCTGACCGAACACTATACCCTCAGACCCCTGAGATGCACCTTTCATGTATCCATACTCGGCCGTGCTCCACCCGCTGTCACCTTGAAGATGTTTTGGCTTCTGTTTCACAGGTGGTCTAGGTTTTTTCGTTGCCAGTTGTGGTCCCAGAACAGGGAACCTGTCTGGGTGTTTCTTGTTGGCGTATCTTGATAGTGACTTGAGTGTCTGGTATACGGACGCCGAGTCCTTGTCTTCATACAGATCGACAGTCTGGAACAGTTCGTCCTCTGGCACGCCGTATGCTCTGGCGAACGAGAGAAACTGCGAGATCTGCTCCATCTGAACAAACGGCATCTTACTCTCCTTCCATTTGATAGTGGTAGCAGAGCCAGTGTCGGCCTCGGCTAGTGTATTTGCCAATTTGCACAGTGTTACTCCACTTTTCAAAGAGTCCAGCAACGTAGTTCCGGCAGCTGGTTCCTGTTCCTTCAGGACGCAAGCGTATATCCAGTGCTGGATTGCTTGAATCGCTCCTTGGTCGAACTTACTCTCTCTGAGCAACCTTAGGTCCTCGTCTAGCGATGTGACATCTGGTTTTATGCCGTAACTCATTGTTGTTGTGCTGGTTGGGTGTGGCCTTGTGCTCATTTATGAGCCATTTTGACAAACAATTGTTTTCAGCCTCCTTTAAGTGCATTGGTTCCTACCCGAGAATTATGTAACGGAGAAGCCGAGGCTTCGCAATAGCGGGAAGTGAAGCTAGATGCGAACGGTATAGATGAGCGAGAGGTAAGAGTTGATATTTACTGGTGTTATTATATAAATTACCCACAGATGGTTTGTTGTTGGGCCATGTATAGGTGTGAGTCATATATGTATTTGCACTGGGTGGTGTGAGTATATATATTTTGCACTGGGTGGTGCGAGTTGCCTTGTTCGAGCATTTTTATTAATTCGAACTGGTCTATTGGCTTGCACATTATATAATGGCGGGAACAAATGCATTGCAGGACAATAAGTTTTGTAAATAAGTGTAGTCCCAGCATGCATCCAGTTTCACACTCCTCTGATGCCTGTATATAGGTCCTGCCGCCCTACTATAATAAATCGGCAGTGTTGTACGCACCCGTCTGAGCGGGGAGCATACCCTGTCCCAAACGAATATAAGCGTCACGCTCAGCCGCACGTCAAGCCAAAACGTCACAAAACAAAAACAAAAAATATGTGAATGTATAAAAATAATTAAATAATAATATATTGTACAAAACACCGTATAACCGTTTGTGAAAGGACATCATCCAAAGAGCATATCACTACAAACCGCAATACGCATATCACTACACCACGCAATACGTATATCACTACAAACCGCAATACGCATATCACTACAAACCGCAATACGTATATCACTACACCACGCAATGCTCGCATCTCTTCTCTACCTGCTATTGTCCGCGCCCTCCCCCACCAGGGCCATATCGGTCCCAACCGCCTTTACGAGACTTACCACGATCGACACTGTAAACACCACTGCCAACGACTACCTCTACGCCGAATCAATTGTACCGCGATCCCAAAACACCTCTGAGGTGGTGCTATTCCACCCGACTTACTTCCACGCAACGTACCACCCGCACAACAACACAGTCCAATACTCTCTACGCGCCATAAGCACACTGCGCACCAACATCACCACGCTGGACATCACCCTCTACATCTACAACACACCCGTGTACAACACCACATACACCCTGCCGCCCATCGCCGCCGCCCAACTTCTCTCCCCAAACCGCATCACCCTGGAGGGATGGTACACAAGTGTCCTGGAAGGGAGCTGTACAAGTGTCGTGGAAGAGGACTGCACAAATGTCCTGGACGAGGACTGCACAAATGTCCTAAACGAGAGCTGCACAAATGTCCTAGAACCACCACAAAGTATAGCACCGACTCTCCCCCGACTCATCTACCGTGTCCCAGATCTGGACATGGAGCTGTGCATTGTTGCCCAATCACCCCCGGGGGACCCCCCGCTGGACCCCCCGTTGTCCCTCTGCACCCAGCTGCACAACGGACACACCGCCCACCACACATACCTAACTTTCGCAACCCTAATTCCGTACACTTTCGCCCTTGCCACCCTCACAGCCCTAATTCTGGGAGCTCTCCCATCCGCCCGCAATCGCAGCCCCAATCGCAATCGCAGCAGCACAACCCTAACCACCGTCACGTGGCAAACCCTGCACAGCCTCCAGGACACCCAGCTCACCTCCATGCTCTTGTTCAAGGAAGGACCCGGCCCGTTCCTGCACAGACAGGGACCAGACACACTCATGCACAGACAGGGACCCGGCCCACTCATGCACAGAGAAAGCCGTACCGTCCTCGGTGCAGCCGTGCAAAACACGGCGTGGACCATGGGCGCAAGCCCTCCCCTGTGGCTGCGGGGCATTCTCACCCGGACATTCAGCATGCCCCAAAACGGAATAGCCGCCCTGGCCAGCTACACTACGGCCTACTCTGTGCTCGCGCTGGTTAGCACTGCGTCCTGCGTATATATAGCGGTCCGTGCAAACACCCACACCCCCTCACTGCCGCAGCAGCAGCAGCAGCGGCACCTCTACTCCGTGTGGCTCATGGTGTTGTGCCCCTGGCTGGCCTGTGCGTCTTTAGGGCTTGTGCAGTGGAGCGGCAATTCCGTGTGCGGGGTGCTGTTAGGGTGTGGGGTGGCTGTGGTGTACATTTTGGCATTTGTGCCGGGAGTGTTTAGGGCTGTTGTTGATGCGCGGCTGCACGGGATTGTCAAGGGCGTGCCGCCCAGTTCTCCGTGTGCGTGGGCGCAGTACTACAGACAGCAATGGGCGTGGTGGCTGGGTGTGGAGCTTGTGTATGTTTGGGCTAAGTGTGCCCTGTGCAGCACTGGCAGTGGGTTGCCAGGGCCGCTCGCTTCCATTGTCTTTCCCAGTCTGAAACTAGCGCTGGACAGTGTCTATCTTGCCCTGGTAGTGTGGGGACGTCCGCACTCGCGCACCCGCCACAATGTGTTGCGGGTGTGCACGCAGGCAATGGCGGTTGTGGGGGATGCGGTGTGTGTGGCGCTCAGTAACGGGTCTCGTCTGTCGGGAAGTGTCAAGGGCACGGTGTCGCTGGGTGCAGCGGTGCTCTATGCTGTGGAGGTGGGGGTGTGTGCGGTGAGTGTGTGTGCGTGTGCAGTGTGGAGTGTGTGGGGGGTGTGCGGCCAGAGTGGGGGTGCCGATGCGGAGAGAAAGGTCCAGGGCGATGACGCTGTGGATAAGGTGTAGGGACTGAGAGTGCAGAAGGTGTAGGGCACGTGAGTGCAGAAGGTGTCGGGCCCGTAACCAAGCAAGATAGCCGCCAGTATTCCGGGTGTAACTGCCGTATAGCCGGGACACATGCACACGCCTGCACATCCCCCAGACACGGCCGCAGTACAAGGGGTGCAAGGGTCCCCCCCTGCACACTGCCCTGCACCCACACGCTCAGAACACGCCGCACACCCACGCCGCCCCTGTCAACGCGACACCCACACACCCACATGCACACCCACACACCCGCGCCAATGGAAACCCGCAGCGACGCCCGCAGCGATCGCCCCCCCACGCCCACACACACACACACATCCCCCACGCCCACGCCCACGCCCCGAGGCCCAGACACATCCGCGTCGCGTTGCGTTGCGTTGCGTTGTGCCATTTCGCACACTGGGCCCTCCTGGCGACACACCCGTACACACCCGTACACACCCGCACGCACACAGCAGAGGCCCCTTCCCTCCCCCGGCCCCCGAGCACAGCGGTTAGACGGTTTGTTGTGCCGTTTGGAAGGTGGGCGATCGCTTCTTTTGTGGTACTTGACGTATCTGGACAGGGCAAAGGGTTGTGTATACCCCTATTTTGGGTGGCGATGTCTGAGGTTGGGGAGTATATACAGGTTTGCACAATATAAGCGCTTTGTACCACGCTTTTGACTGCGCTTTTGACTGTGTGCTTTATACAGTGGTTACGGCTTTATACAGTGGTTACGTCCTTTATACAGTGGTTACGCTTTATATTACAGTGGTTACGGCTTTATACACTAGTTACAGATTTATACACTAGTTACGTGCTCTGTATCGCTCCTCTTTACTCTGGTTAGATTGAGTACCTGTGCAATACAATAGCGGTGTACAATAGGCTAGACAATAGACCATCTCGGACATATCATAGGTTTGATCAAGACCCTGCATCGGTAGTGGAGAGTTGGTTGTGTTTTGTTATATTGATAGTGGAGAGTTGGTTGTGTGCTTTTTTATTCCCCCAGTGACTCAATATTAGAAGGCTATAGAGACGTGTTTTGGAAATAGTCGGTGAGGTCATAATCTGATAATTTTGGCATCCTGATACCTTTGGCATCCTGATAACTTTGGCATCCTGGAGGATAACTTTGACATCCTGATTACTTTCTCTAGTTGATTACTTTCCCTAGTTGATTACTTTCCCTAGTTGATTACTTTCCCTAGTTGATTACTTTCCCTAGTTGATAACTTTCCCTAGTTGATAACTTTCCCTAGTTGATTACTTTCCCTAGTTGATAACTTCGCCATGGAGACATCCCAAGGCATCGGCAAGAAGCGCAACAGGCTGTCGTTTGTGTGCCAGGCGTGCCGCCGGTCCAAGACCAAGTGTGACAAGCTGAAACCTGCGTGCACCCGCTGCGCCAAGCAGGGGATCAGCTGTGTCTACGACATCGCCATACAGACGCCGCCCAAGTTCGCGAGTCGCAAGTCGCTCGTGCAGATGCTCGACAACGAGCTGGACTTCTGGAAGAAGAAGACGCGGCAGCTGATGCGCGCACAGTACAACAGGATACTTGCGGCTAGACCAGACAACATGTTCGGCGACCTCGAGCAGCTGCCGGAGCGCGACCTGATCAACAGCAAGGTGACAGTGAACGACTTCTGGGACCTCAACGTGAACGTGTACAGGAACGACACAAACTTGATAGTAAGCCCCATCATGAAAACAGAGGTCACGCCGCTCTCGGAGAACAACATTATTGTAAACGACCACTTCCTCATCACACTGATCATCTCCGTCATCGCAACGTCCACGGAGAACGTGGCGTCGTTGCCGGCATACGCATCGGACCCAAACATGGCCACGTACAACCCGTCAGTGGTGCAGACGATACTGAAGAACAAGGATGTGCTGGTGGCGCATTGCAGCAACCCGCAGGAACGGGTGAGGATAGAGAACTTCACGAGCAAGATTCTGCAGATACCACCAAAGAGCGATGGCACAAGTAATAACAGCAGTATCGGCTCTTTCCTCACAGAAGTGAAGAACGATTTGAACTACCCATACCTCGAGGACCATTGCACGCTCGAGGGCGGCTACTCCGCACAGATGCAGTACTTCATATCCTCCTTCGAGGATTTGCTGCCGCCGTACGATGTAATCATGCAGTACAAGGTGCATTTTTACAACAATATATTCCCGTGCTTGCCCTTCCTCAACAGAAGCAGTTTTGACTCCACGATTAACTCGATGTTGTTCAAGAGCCCGCACGACGCGAACAAGGTGCAGCTCGTCCTCGGAACATCAGGTCTCCGCTCAAAGATTGAGAATTTGTGCATACTGGGTATTATCCTCAAAATGTCATACATGTCGCTCATGTTCATAAACGAGAAGGATATCGAGGGACAGGCTATACCCGCGGAGGTGCTGAACAGGTACCCAATCAACAACAACATCATTGCACTGATACAGAAATGTTCAGTGTCTGAAAACTGGGTAGCATGCCCGAATGAGGATATCATTACCTGCCTGCTGTACCTGTGGTCATACCTCGTGTTCGCCCCGGAGGAAGGAGACTTCTTCACGGCTAATCCGACGGATATATTGTGCAATTTGATCATCATGCTGTCCACGGCGATCGGGCTGCACAGGGATCCTACGGACTTCAAAATACTGAACATCGCAGTGAACCAGGAACTGCGCAACCACCGAAGGCTCCTATGGTTGTGCGTGGTCGGCATGTCTGGGATCGAGATCATTCTCAAGGGGAGACGCGGCACTTCAAAGAGTTTCATGGACTCGTTCATCGATATCGACGACCCAAACGTGTTCACGAAATACATGGCCAGAGTGCGGAGCGACATGCCAACACAAGACACAAACCTGCTGAAATTGCACGAGAGCACATTCAAGTACGCGTACATGGTCTCGCTGCATCAGCGGATAGGTGACTACTTCTTGAAATACAACGGCACGTTCAAGCTCAGGGAAATACACGCACTGCGGGACAGAATCGAGGCCTTTATCAAGCAGGAATTCATTTTGGAGCCAATCGAGGAGCATGTGCGAAATTTCAACTCAGGGGGTGCGAGTCCGGAATTGTTCGGACACATTTCAATGATCACTACGAAGAACTCGGCCAAGTTCCTGTACACGGTGCTGAGTAAACTGATCATGCTCAGGGTGGCACTGGCACTGCAGTTTCATTTTGAAAAGTGCTGCATAATACAAAAGGACAAGATTGAGAGGGATAGACACTTGGATATCAACAACGAAAATGATATAGACTACTTACCGTACTATTTCCATTTTTTGAAGGAATCGATATGTTTCGCAGTACAGATCGCGGACTACATCAATTTCTTCTACGATAAGGACAGGAACAAGGTGATATCGCCATTGACATCTTACCATGTCTCGAAGATTGTACAATTATCACTCTCTACAGTTCTCCTCTCACTTCTCTCCACAGGGTTGAAGATCAACATTGCGATTAACGAGATCATGAGAACGAACGTCACATTAACAAACGAGATAACGGCCCACGTAAGCCAATTGTCGGAAATCGAGTCCGCCATACGGCCGTCGTTGTTCAGGACGTACAATTTGGCATCTGAAAATCTAAGGTTCACATACTACCCAGTTTTCAAAATGCTGGTGCTGTTTGATATATTCATGGTGAAGTACAAGAAGGATGAATTGCTACCCAAGTACTTCCAGACACTTGAAACGGAGTTGCTGAATGAGAGATACACACAGGTATTTGGGTTATCGTTTAATTACCGATTGGAAAAGGGAGAGAAGATGATCGATGACTTGTTGCGGAGAAATTTCATTGCACAACTGAGTATAGGACAGCTAAAGAGTATTATTGATAAGCTGAATAATCGGGATCTTGTTATCATACCTCGCTTGGATGAAGATGGATCTCGTGAACAGAGCACAGAGGGAGGCGTTGGGTTGAATGGACAGACGCAGAGTGATAGATCCAGTGTTGATTACAGCCAACAAACTCCAATAGTAGATATGAACACAGACGGAACAGTATCGAGTAATTACAGTCATGTTTCCCATTCAATTGTGCCACCAGAGAGTTTTGTTCCGAACAGTCACCTAATTCCAGCGTCAGCACAGTCAGCCAGCGAAAGTAACAGTGCTAATGCCAGCATTAACAGTAGCAATGTTGGTACCTCGGGACCTGTTAACCCAGCAGATGGAACTTTCCCACAGGGAGTTGAACTTGCGTCCAACGACACTCTGGAGTTTGCAAATTTGTTTGGGGATGTGGATATTTTCAATTACGACTTCTTCTTTGGTAATGAATGATCGTGTTTTTTTGTTTTTTTGATATACTTGTATATAAACGACATTTGAATCAATATTATAGACGACCTACATGTATGGCTGTGAATTATTCCTTCGCACGCTTATTTCTGCTGGGATAAGTGGTCAAACCAGTAGACCTGGTCATAGAAAGCCTTTTCTTTGGCATATAAGACTACCGGGTTTGAAAGGTCACCTCTAACAGCAAATCCGTGAGAAACACCACTGAACAGATCGATTTGGTATCTGGCGCCAATCTCCTTAAGTTTTTCCTCCGACAAATGTCTCAGCTCTGGTGGGAAGATTGGATCGGTCTCCGCAGCAGAAATCAGTAGAGGATTCTTACCAATAGCTGCAACTTCCTCAATTGTTACAAATGAAGGATGAGCGATTGCAGCAGCATTTGCATTACCTGTGTTTTCGTTGATCTGCTGAATAGCGTACTTGGCACCAAAACAGTAGCCTAGCACACCCAGAAAACGGGGGTTGATCTCCCTTTTGAAATCAGACATGTATTTATCAACTAGTGGTTTGGTTCTCTGTTCGGTGTGGTTTGCTAACCAAGCTTTGAAGTCGAGCTTGTCTGAAGTGGCAGGATCCACAGCATCGTCAAATAGAATATCAGGGACATAGACCTTGTACCCCTTCTGGGCAAACTGATCGGCGATTAACAAAGAGTTGTTGAAGTGGTTGCCGAAGTAGTCAGTGAAAAGGACAATGACCTTATCGTTTCCCAAATATTCTCCGGTGATATATGTATCAACTCCAAACAGGTCGATGTACTTCCCCTTGGATGGGCCCTCGTGGTAGATACCCTCGAAGCAGCATTTTTGAGAAGGATTGGAAGCCATTGTGTTGCAAATTGGATGTGTGCTCAATTGATGTGACAGTTATTCCGGTTAGGTGACCCAGAATCAAGTGGAAAAGTTGGAAGAATTGTGTCAGGTACTCCCTGATCCCACCCCTTTATATATAATGGGATGCTGACTAGCACCTTTTTTTTCGCCCAAAGCTCATCGGCCGGAGATTAACTGATAATACACGCTTAAATCCGCGGAGTTAACAGTATTAAATGCATGTGGTTGAACGGGGAGTATATAGGCCTTAGGAGTGTCCGCATGCATCTCTATAGATATCTCCGAGTGGTAGGGTCAGTCTGTAATAACTGCTGGAGGGCTAAGGTTGCAAGTATTTGTTGTTGAGCGTCCTGGTCAGGTCTAAAGTGCCAGGTGGTGGCGCAGCGACCGGAAATTTCCATAATATTCATAAATATTCCAAAAGATATGCATTGTTCCAATACCCTGTAGACGTTTATCGTTGTCTCTGTCGCTTCCACAGTTCCTTGAACTAGCGATTAGTGTCTACAGTTATACCGCCCGGGTAACACAAATTATTATCACCCGGCACGAAAGGGTCAAAGGGTGGCGAAAACCGAGCCCGAATAAAGTATTGCCACCCTCTAACAAATAGGCGATAGTACAATTACCCACTTTACCTTCGAGGTTACATTTACTCTTGAAATATAATTCGAACAATTGTCAATCCAAGACACCTTCGTCACCAAACACACATACATATTTAATAATGACATCCATTGGTACTGGTTACGATCTGTCCAACAGTGTTTTCTCTCCAGATGGTAGAAATTTCCAGGTTGAGTACGCAGTCAAGGCTGTTGAAAACGGTGCTACCTCCATCGGTATTAAGTGTACCGACGGTGTGGTGTTTGCTGTTGAGAAATTGATTGCCTCCAAATTGCTCGTTCCTCGTAAGAATGTGAAGATCCAAACCATTGACCGTCATGTTGGTTGTGTCTACTCCGGTATTATCCCTGATGGCCGTTACTTGGTGAGCAGGGGTAGAGAGGAGGCGTCTGGTTTCAAGAGCATGTACAGTAAACCGATCCCTGTGCCTGCACTAGCCGACAGAATGGGTCAGTTTGTTGCCGCCCACACACTGTACAACAGTGTGAGACCATTTGGTGTAACTGCCATCTTTGGTGGTATTGACGCTGACGGTCCTCATCTATACATGCTAGAGCCAAGTGGAACATGCTGGGGTTACAAGGGTGCTGCTACCGGTAAGGGTAGACAGACGGCAAAGGCCGAACTGGAGAAGATCCTTGACAGAACTGAGGATGCTGGTGGTTTGACTGCCGCCGAGGCTGTGAAACAGGCTGCCAAGGTAATCTACATGGCACACGAAGATAACAAGGACAAGGATTTCGAGCTGGAGATAAGTTGGTGTTCAGCCGAGGGTACAAGAGGTCTACACAGAATGGTCACTGGTGCCCAGCTAGAGGAGGCCATTGAGTTCGCAAAGAACGAGACCAGTGTAGGTGACAGTGATGACGAGGATGAGGACAACAGCACAGCAGCTGGTGCCTCCGGCACAACTGGCGCTGAGGTTGACAGTGATGACGAAGCTATTGACAGGGATGGTGATATTAACATTGAGTAGTTTTGTGATAAACAACAATTCGCTCCTCTCTTGACCGCATTAATGACAGTCTGGTGTCCAAGAACTGTTTTACAAATACACACCAGAGTCGGTATATCCCACTACATCAGTAGGGCGCACATGCTATCATAGCGCATATACATATTTCAGTAGTATACAATGAATTTAAAAGTAAAAAAAAAAGTAAATAAAAGTATTGCTCCCAATTAAAGAGGGCGCATTTGTCAATCAGGTTACTTTCGTAACGTTCTCACACAACATTGACACTCCTCTTCCTTGTGTCAAAGTCAGGAGAGCTCCGAGGGGGTTGTCACTTCATCCCCCGAAATAGGCTGTGCAGTTCCCTGAGAGAAGGCCGTACGGATCTCAAAAAATGTTTACCCCTGCACATCGCAAAAGGGAAATAACGACACCAAAGGGTCAGCTTCGTTCCTTGCCATAATTCAAGGGTTTAACCGATGTATACACTACCCCAGACCATCCCTTGTTTTATTGGGATATGTGGAAATGAGTATATAAGGGTACATTGTAAGTTTTATTAATTGTGCAAAAATGTTCTCCCTTGATTGTGTTTTCACTCTATAAAAGTTTGAAAAACAGAATTACATTCTAACATCTCTAATTGAATAACACAAACATGCAATTGCCAATGACCCTGCTACTTGAGGTAGTTCTTCCAGTCTCTCTGAGTGTTTTCGCACTGCACCAAGTTTATAAGGATTGCAAGGATAGGCATATTCCAAAGGTTACACTGGCTTGTATAGCACTTTTGATCTACTTTGTCGGTTACAAGCCAATTAGTGATGGCCATTGTCCAACAGGTCGTGTTACAAGGTACAGATCCGAGACCACTGGTCTACTAGAACCAGGTCTCTTGTCGTGGGACTGCAGTGGTGACTTCTTAATTTTATTCCTGCAGGTATTCATTTCTGTTGATACAGCCGAGGAGATATACCGTAAGTGGGGGAAGAAAACTGAAGATACCGAGATTGAGAATGAATCGGAGAAGACCGCCTAAACAATATATACTATTATCTAATTGTCCATTCGAGAAATTGAATGATATAATTAATATATGACGAACAGACATTTTGAAAGTGTCCTATCAAAAAATCAAAAGAGAAAACATGAAGGTGTCAAGACACAGACACCAGCGTTATTACTGGTCCAAGATAATATTTATTTATTCACGAGATGACAGCCCCTAATCACGTGCTCCATAGTAATTGTTCAGTGACGCGCGTCGCTGACGAGAAAATTTTTTCACTATCAACGTCGCATTGGCCCATGGAAGAAACGTAGCAACATTCAAAAATACAAGATGTAGGACCAATACAAGAAAGAGGTCATCATATAATAATCAACCACTCAAAGATAAGTACTAACACTACAACTATGTCCGAGACTACTTTTGACGACATCAAGCTAGAGGATATTTCCGTTGATGACATTGACTTCACCGATCTACAGGAGGAGTACAAGATCGACGATGAGTTCCAGTTCGACCAGTACGTTGTCGTTACTGGTGCACCAGTTATCCCAGAGTCTAAGGTCCCAGTCCTACAGAAGGCTCTAACTGGTCTGTTCTCCAAGGCCGGTAAGGTTGCCAACATGGAGTTCCCAATTGACGAGGCTACCAAGAAGTCCAAAGGCTTCCTATTTGTTGAGTGTGCCTCTCCAGAGGATGGTAAGAAGATTATCAAGGCCTTCAACGGTAAGAGACTGGATTTGAAGCACCGTCTGTACATCTACACCATGAAGGATGTTGAGAAGTACAACTCTGATTCCTTCGAGACTGAATTCCGTGAGCCAGAGCTACCAGAGTTTGTCTCTACAGGCTCTCTAACCTCTTGGTTGCTTGATGAGGATGGAAGAGATCAGTATGTTCTTCAGAACGACAACGATACCACTGTCCTATGGAACACTAAGTTCGAGGATAAGATCGAGAACTCTATCGTTGAGTCTAGACAGAACTGGTCTTCCAACTATGTGAGATTCTCTCCAAAGGGTAGCTACCTGTTCTCTTACCACCCTCAGGGTGTTACCGCCTGGGGTGGTGCTCACTTTGACCGTCTGAGAAGATTCTACCATCCAAATGTCAGAACTTCTTCTGTTTCTCCAAACGAGAAGTACCTTGTCACCTTCTCTACCGATCCAATTGAGCTGACTGAGGATCCAGATTCTCCATTCACTATGAAGAATGAAGGTCACCAGCTATGTATCTGGGACATTTCTACCGGTCTTCTGTGTGCCACCTTCCCACTTGTCAAGGGTCCAAACACCAACTGGCCTCTGATCAGATGGTCTTACAACGACAAGTACTGTGCCCGTATGGTTGGTGACACTCTTGTCGTTCACGATGCTGCTAACAACTTCCAGCCTTTGGCCAGCAAGGGTTTGAAGGTTGCTGGTGTCAAGGACTTCTCCTTTGCTCCAACAGGTGTTGAGCTTGCCCCATTCAGAAAGGGTGATGAGCCATCTGTTCTACTTGCCTACTGGACTCCAGAAACTAACAACATGTCCTGTAAGGCCAGTGTTGTCGAGGTTCCTCGTGGCAGAATTCTGAAGACCGTCAACTTCGTCCAGGTCTCCAACGTCACTCTGCACTGGCAGGATGCCTCTGAGTATCTGGCTTTCAACGTTACCAGACACACCAAGTCTGGTAAGACCCAGTTCTCCAACCTGGATATCTGTCGCCTAACTGAGAAGGATATTCCTGTCGAGAAGATCGAGTTCAAGGAGCGTGTCTTCGAGGTTCAATGGGAGCCAACCGGTAACAGATTCGTCACCCTGTCTATCAACGACGAGACCGATGACGGTAATCCATCCATTCCACGTAACATCACCACTTTCTTTGCCCCAGAGAAGTCTGACAGCAAGGGTGGTAACAACAACAAGACTGTCAGCAAGTGGAAGATCGCTGCCACTCTACCACCAAAGTTCTCCAACACCATCTCTTGGTCCCCACTCAACAGATTTGTTGTTGTCGGTTCCCTAGTCAAGCCAAACATGCGCAAGTGTCTGCTAACCTTCTACGACATGGACTACGCTGGTGAGAAGAACCAGAACGACGCTGAGGACGTCCAGGCCTCCATCAAGGAGATCTCCGAGGTCAGCAACGCCAACTTCACCGATCTCTGCTGGGATCCATCTGGCCGTTTCCTATGTGGCTGGTCCAGTGTTATGAAGCACAAGGTTGACAACGGTTTCAAACTGTACGATGTCACTGGTGCCATGATCCGTGACGAGGAGATTCCTAACTTCAGAAACTTCATCTGGAGACCTAGACCAGAGTCCAAGCTGTCCAATGCTGAGAAGAAGAAGGTGCGTAAGAACCTGAAGGAGTGGTCTGCGCAGTTCAGCGAGCATGACCACATGGCCGCTGACTCTGCCGTCAGAGACCTGATCTTGAAGCAGCGTGAGCTGCACAAGGAGTGGAGCGAGTACAGAACTGAGGTTTCCGCCGAGACTGAGAAGGAGTTCGGTTACAAGGCCTACGACATTGTTCCAGAGTCCAATGAGGAGGACTACACCGAGATCGAGGAGCTAAGAGAACAAATCATCTCTGAGACCTCCGAGAAGGTCACCTTGGAGTAAACAGGGGGGGTACCCCATCCAATGTATATATATATATAAACAGATATAACACAATAATAATACAAATCGAAAACAGGACAACCGAGTGGCAATATAAGAAACACCTCAATGATTCCCTGTCGTTCAGCCCTTTAATGGAAGACTCTATCCGTTATAAGTGATATTATAGAATCCGTACCTAGTGATATTACAGAATCCGTACCTAGTGATATGCCAACCCACGTGACATTTCACTAAGCAACGATTGCTTTTCATTTTTTAGTCGAACCTCAAAACAAAAAGCAATGCTGGGCGGGGGGCGGAAGAAGAAAGCAAATTTCCCGAAAGGGAAACAGAGCAGCACTTGTTTCTTTTTCTGCTGCAGGAAACCCGCCGCTGGAAAAAAAGAAACAAGGGCGCGCAGCAAGGGGCGCTGCAACTTTGCGCAAATCGCACAGAAACAAGCGCAGAACAACTGCACAGCGAACCTCAGTCTTTTGTGTTGTGCCCCACCCTAGCAACAGGAAACAAGAAAAGAGGAAACGAGGGGCGATGCAAGACCGCTTCCAAGACGCCTGCTGTCCTCTACGCACATTGGTAGAGCCCATGATGTCTCTACTGACATTGGTAGAGTCCATGATGTCTCTACATACATTTGTAGAGCCGTCAGCGCTTCTAATGACCCTCGTAGAGCTCACGAGGGCATCTGGGAACGCCTCGGCAGACCGCTGAAGGAACCAGCAGCCGTCACCCACGTATTCTTTGCCATCCCGCTGGTCCGAGGTGCCGGTTGCCGGTTGCACCTACTTTGGAATTGCGGTTGCCCGGTGAGACCAGGCCTGGCCGGCCTTATATCTGCAAACGATTCGGTGCCTAGACCAGCACCTCTGAAACAGCGGTCTACGTATCACTCCTCTTGCTGCCATTTATACAACACTTGACTACTCTTGTACTGAAAAAAAAAAAAAAGACACCAACAAGCAGGACAAGACTTCTCCTCACAACCTTTGCCCCGCCCCCTTCCCCTCTTCCGTTGACACATAGATTCAGCAAAGACACAGTCTCTCTACCCGACTCTACGTCACATCTTCCTTACAGCAAAGACCGAGCCAGAAACACGTACCTCGTGATCGATATATACGACGATACAAAACACACACCAGCATCACGCTCTGCCCTTTGCACTTTGCACTTTGCCCCATTTTATCCAACAGTTATTTTCAGCAGCAGCTCCTCCTCGCTCTTTTGCCTGGCGTACCGAAACCCCCCACATTGTTTTTTCTCCAGGATTTGCGCTCTGGAACACCCACACAAACTTTTATTCTCTTCTTTTTTTTTCCTGCCGTGAAATTTTCAGCTTAAATAATCCACGTATCCTGGACAACTTTGGGCAGGAACAAACACACAATTGCAAGCAGATTTCGCCAAAGAGAATCGCTCCTCCTTTATTTTTTTTTAATTCTTACCAAGTTTCATTGGTTTCTGTTGCGTTAGCTCTCGTATTGGCGATAGATACATTCACCTTCTCCAAGACAAACACACCACTGCTACCATGTCCACACTATTTCTGATCGGGGACCCTGAATTCACGGGGCCGGCTCTGCAAAATAACGAGAACGACGACTTCAACACGATACTACAGGTTTTGGAAGAACAGCCAACCGCTTTCATCAGCACGTTCGCCCGCACGGTTGTGCTGCCAGATCTTGACTCGCTCCTTAAGCAGATATACAGGGACAGGCTCCTTCCTCTGCCAAATAGCTGGAACTACGAGACTGGCGTCGCACTGATAGTCTACAACTCCCAGAGGATCGTCCCGCACATGTCCATACGGCAGATCAGCGACCTATTCAAACAATACTTCGCAACACTGAATATCTGCTTTATCGATGTCGGTTTGCACAACAGTGCAGACAGTGCTGCGAGGGATCTTGCTGCCGGTGAGTACAGGCAAGTCCTGGCAACACTGCAGCAGGATCTGAGCATCACAAAGAATAGAGTGCTGAAACTGAACCACTGGATGAACCACTCGCAAACATCCTGCAGCTCTAACATATACTCGATGATGCGCCAGCTTAGTGCGTATGTTGATAACTCGGCAGGTGATGGCGGAAGCGTTCCACGAATCATCCGCAACATGGATTTTTCACAGATAATAAACGACAACAAGAGTGAGCAACATTACCTCACGCTCCTCAAGTCATGGGACTTCTCGGCCCTCAATCTTACCACCGTGGAATTGATACAGTGCGGTTTCTACCTGATAAGACATCTTTCGAACCTTGCAAATATTCCGATCACAGACAACAAACTGCACTTGCTCTTGGTCACAATCGAACTGTCATATCACCAGATCAACAAATTCCACAACTTTAGGCACTGTATCGATGTCATGCAATCATGCTGGCAGATATGCGAGCGTATCATTCCAGACGACCACTTGACGAACCTACTGCTCGCCCTAGCGGCCACGGGACACGATGTCGGACACCCAGGGACCAACAACTCTCTATTTCAAAACTCTAACAACGCACTGACCGAAAATTCGTCGATTTTGGAGGCATTCCACCTCAATATATTCAGTCATATCCTCGGCCAACAATGGAAGAAGATAAACATGCTTTCTAGAGGTGCCAATACAGACAATTTGATCGAAAGCAGCATCCTCGCAACCGATATGGGTATACATACTCAATACGTGAAACTCATCACCGAAAGAACACAGAGGCAGGACCTATCGCTGCGCGAGCTGGTCTCTCTCGTGATCAAGGCTGCTGATATTTCGAATGTCACCCGTCCACTGGATGTCAGTGCCAAATGGGCCCTGCTTATTACTTTAGAGTTCAAGGATTGTGCCCTGTTGCAAGAGTTCTACAAGGAAGAGTCTATGAAAAACGATGACACGAACTGCTTTGAGTTGATAAAGACACATCCTTGCAAGGAGCATCTCACAAAATCTGACAATATTGACATGGAGACAGAGATAAGGATCTACGAAATATTGCACGATGCGAACTTTCTGCCTGATAACCTGATCAAGGAGTACCCTATGATCCCTGCGGGTCAGATATTTTTCATTGACACCTTTGCATACGAATTCTTCAACAAGCTCTCTATCATCTTTCCAGAACTGACTTTCCTCGTCGATAATATTGTTGAGAATAAAAAGTACTGGGTCGAAAAGAAACAACTGCAAGAGGCTAGTAAACGGAACTAAGAACGGGAACATTTTCATTTTACCTATTATATCATATTACAATATTACTATACTTTTTCTTACCTCCATTCCCTCTTTCCTGCTTACTTCTCCTTCCTCTAGCACCAGTACCTTACCATCTGTAATATATACACAACCGCATATAGCAAAAGTGCATCACTCTTTAATAAACAGTCATAAATTTTCTTAAGCAACATTCTGATTTGCTTCGCCGAAAAAAGGGTTAGAAATGTGTAAGTTCTTTTAAAATAAGTAGCTGTCGTCTCAGACAGATAGCTATCTATCAAGTATCTATATTATATATATAAGAATGTTTGGATTTTGAGTGTTTTATTTTGGTTTGGGTGAGGAGAGTCATCTTTTACAAAAAAAAAGATGAGAATGTGAAAAAGGATTACTTCGTGTATCAACAAATCAAGATGAGTGTGTTTTAGACCGCCGGAACAGTTGTGTTCACAGTAGCAGTTGCTGCTGGCGGAGATGGTGTGAGAGTTGTATGTTTGCCACGTCTAGACTCGTCAAATGCACTTTTATCAATCTTTCCCTCTGCCTTATACTCCTTTACAATCCCAAATGCCTTGAGTAATTTACGTCTTGCTCCCAACGCAGCCACACCGTGACCTGTCAGGTACTCATCGCTCAGTTCCACAAGATCCTCCCAATACATGTTCTGTAGTATGGTAGAGTACTTGTGTAGACGGAGCGACTTTAGCCACGATGGGATATCCAGCAGCAACTTCGGGTTCGTTAAGTTGGCCGGATTCATTGATGAGTTGGCTGCATTCTTCTGTCCGTGACCGCTAGCAGATTCGTCCTGTGTCCTGTGCTTATTCTGGTGTGACCTTGTGAATGAGTAGAAGTTATTGTAGGAGTGTAGACCTGTGGCGTTGTAGCTGTATGGTTGGTGGTGCTGAGGTTGTGGAGAGTAAGAAGTTTCCTGGTTGGCAGCGTGCATGTATGACTTTCTGCTGTTTGTGCGCATAGGCATATATCCTTGAGTCTGCCCCGAGCCTGGGGAGGCACTGGTTGCAGTAGTGTTACTGACAGACCCCAGCAAGGACTGGCCCTGCTGCTGCTGTTGTTGTGGTTGTGGTTGTGGTTGCTGCTGTGACTGCTCACCATAGTAGTTGGTGCTGTTGTGAATATTCAGATGGCGCGATCCCGAGACGTCTGCGTTTGCATTGGCACTAGTGTATGTAGCCATGTTGCGAGCAGCAGGATCCGCTGACTTTGGTCTCTGCATAGTCAGTGCCTCGCGTGGATTAAACCTAGTGGAAATCGTCGGTTGAGGAGACCATGGATGGTATCCGAGGTTCTGCGTTTGGTGTTGTTGTAGGTCGCTGCTTGACGTTGGTGGTGTGCCAAACATAGCATCCAGGTTGGGGATCGAGTACGACTGTGCAGCAGACGATGACGCATTCGAAGCTCCCAGATCGCTCAGTGCAGGGACAGACAAAGGAGAGCTGATTGTTGGGTGTTGTGGCGGAGATGCCAGGTATCCCGAGTTGGTCAGTGAGTCCAGTTTCAGCTTAGTGTACTGCAAGACGTCGTCCTTCAAAGAGGAGATAACGTTGTCCATTACCATGTTTTGCTGGGCGCTGGACAGATTCCCTAGCCACACGCAGATATTACCAATATCCTGTGTCAGGTTCATCAGTCTGGTCTGTGTCTGTGTTTGGGTCTGAGCTTGAGCTTGAGCTTGGTTTTGCGTTTGGGATTGTCCTTGGGCGTTTGGTTGCATCTGTTGAGAAGATACATGTGCACCGTAAGGGTATTGCGAAGTAGCCGGGGCCACCGCAGAGCCAGCTGCGGTGGCGTCGAGTACGTATTGATTGTTCGTGAGGTTCATTAGTGGAGTGTTGGTGCTGTGCTGAAAGTCCATGCCGTTTTGGGATTGTCCAATAGGTAAGGGAACAGGCTCGTGTATGTTTTGTGTAGGTATATCTCCGACGCCAGGGGTGTGTGTGCTGGCGTGCGCGCTACCGCTCGAGCGTCCCAGCGCCAGTGCATCCAGCGCGCTGGATATACTGGCAATACCAGGGGCCTCGTTCTCGATCGTGTTAGCATGCGGATCCGCACTTGCCGAACCAGAACCTGCAACAGAGCCTATACCTATACCTGTGCCAGCGCCTACGCTTGCGCCTCCCGCGGACGTCTGTGGCGAAAGCAGCACTGCTCCCGGGTGCACCGTCCTTCCGCGACCGAACGACTGCTGCGCCGGTCCCTGGGGTCTCCCGTACTCGTCGTAGTTGCTCATTCTTGGACTCGTTTGGGGGGGTGTCTTGTATACCTCTTTTGGACCTTGTTTTGTCCCTTTGTTTACTCTTGAACTCGACGTGAATGTGTGTTGAAATATTGCGATTGTTGGCGGCCGCCCACCGCATCGCCGACAAGCGAAAATTTCTGCGTGTGTCGCTGCGTACGGAACCATTGTTCTGTCATGTCAAATAATAATAATAATAATAATATAATATAATAATATGATGATAATAATATAATAATAATCCGACAACAACAATGATTTAATACAATAATAATATAATAATAATATAATACAATACAATAATAATAATAATATAATAATATAATAATATAATATAATACTTCCCTATGAATGTTGGCTAATCTGCACCCCTATGTCGATGGCTGGGGCGCTGTTGTCCGCGGCACGATATCGATGAGGAAGTCGAACATATCCGACTGTTTCAGGGCCTCGGCGATGTCGGCCTTCTGCAAGGTCCTGCGCTTGTTCTTCTCGGCGATGCACCACGCTCGCATGGTCAGCTCCGTTATGAATATCTCGCAGGCCTTTGCGAAGATTATGGGCGCCTCGGCACTGATCATGCGCACATCCTCGTCCGTTTTCATTACTTTGCGGATACGGGCGAACGGCAGCGAGTGCGACTTGAAGTCGTCGTGGTGGTCAGACCCGGGCTCGTTTGTCAGCTCGATCTCGTTGATGAGCTCCTGCCAGTACTGGATCATGATCTCGCGGTAGTGGCCCGTGAGACCCTGGCCAACGTTGCGGAAGACGTCGTAGTCGTCGCCAGCAGCAGCGACCTCGGCGGCCGCGGCAGCGGCTGCGGCAGCGGCTGCCTGCTCCTCTTCGTTGCCGGGTACGTCTCCGTTGACGTGTGCGAGTTGTTCCTGTTTGCTCTCCTCCATTGTGCTCTTGCTCTCTTCTGTGCTGTTTGCCCCCTGTTGCTACGCAAAGTGTAGGGGTGCTGTTTCAAGGTGTCCCTGTTGTTATACCATTATCGGTGAAGCGTTGCGCGGAGTGCGCCAATCGGCAAATCGACAGTGGGCACGTGACGTGTGGGTTGCCGGTAATAAACGGCCTGATAAGGTCGGTAAGGTGTCTTGCATTGTACCTTGCGGTTAGGGTGTGGTATATCTTGCGGTGGGAGGTGCGTTGTGTCTTGTGCTGGGGGGTTGTAAGGAGCGTGAGATGTATATGCAATTATCACCGATGGTCACGTGGATGTTGATGTCACGTGATTTCACTGGCAAAACGGGTTCAAAGGGAACTCTTCCTGGTGAGATTGTGATTATATTGAACTGGTGAAGCGTTAGTTGATATTTGGTTGGTTGTGAGTTGCTAGTGGTCTTTAAAGGTGGATTATGGGTTCTTCCCGAAGCAAAATGCGGTCATCAATGCATCGGTGTTCTTTCAGGGACAATCGATGCGTACCAGTTCGTCCATGATCGATGTGAATTCGTTCTTCTACAATCAACGGACGCTGCGTCCCTTCCAACGCATCCTGACCATTGAACGCATCTCGCACACTACACGTGTGAGTCTTGTCTTTTCACTCCCTTCGCAATCTGCGAATGCGAATTTCATCGCAGAAAGGGCCTCAGAGATGCCAAAAGTACCATTCGACTGGGGCAGTGTGCATTGTACAATTGCCACAGTTCGATACAGTTGTATACAACACAGTCTAACACACCAACACCCTGTATATCACCCACTTTTAAGCACAGCTGCGTTATACCGCTCTGCGGGTAACCGCATTTGTCTCGCCTAACGCCGTATAACAACTTGGCGAACCGGCCCCCATTCAGCTCGACCCCCCAGGGGATCACTATAATTTGGGATGGGGTGTGCAAATACACACAACAACTTGACAACTACACAACAACTTGACAACTACACACACCAGATATGAAATTCCAGTCGTTTGGGGCTACTGAGAGCGCTCTGCTGCCTACCAAACACAGAAGAGTGGCTCCGCAGGAGAGCTATGCGGAAGAAGAACCGTTTTTAGAGGTCGAGGTGCATTCTCCCATGACACAGCATGCAAGACACGGCAATGGTAGCGAGGAGACGTATACGGATTACGAGGTTGTGTGCAGAACAAATTTGCCGGGGTTTAGTGATCCACCAGCTGTGGCTGGCGGAAGCACCAGGAGCGTATCTACAACAGGGGCTACCGTCTCCTTGAACGTGCGCCGACGTTATTCTGACTTTGAGTTCTTCAAAAAGTGCTTATCGCGGGAGACTGCACTGCTAAACATGCCACATGTGGCTATCCCAGCACTGCCAGGTAAGACTATCCTGGCAAACAAGTTTTCGGCTGCCACTATCGAAGAACGTTGCAGAGGGCTTGATAGGTGGACAAGACATGTGGCGGGCCACCCACTTCTACAATCGAGGTCCCAGGTGCTAGTCAGGTTCCTAAGGAATGAGAAGTTTATTGGGTAAGGCTTATCAAGTCACATTTTTTTGCAGTTCAATTTACGTTTTGGGCCGCATCTCGCATTTACATATGTCCTTATATTCTGAATAGTTCGTTATTGTGATGTTACAAATATATATATATAGACAACGGGGAGGAGTGTGTATGTTGCGAAGTGTTGCATGTGCCGATGTTTGTTTTGTAGGAGGTAGGGTGCTGTTATCGAATGGCCGGTGCTTACTGGACCAAGTTGCTAGGGTATATATATATTTTTAATGCAGTACAGTTATAAAGGTATGGCAGGTATGTGAGTTTTGATAGTCGTTAGAAGTATGTTTCCAAATTCACTATGTTTCTTGTTCTCACGCTCGTTATATATGGGCTTTCCATATCTTTATCTGGACCAGTAGATAATATTTAGTCTTATTCCCTCGGCATTGAATTATATGGAACTTTCCGAATTGATATTTGTATAAATAATAGAGGTCGATAAGGAGATGTTCATCAATATGGGGAAATTATCCACTTCCAGGACTACTACTGTATATATGGTTGTCCCGTGCTAGCGCAATATGTTTTCTCCTATATTCCCTAATTAATATTTGTTTTTATTTTGGCTTCCAAATGAGAAACAAAGGCAAAACGGCATGTCCCTAAGGCATATTACTTCACAAGCTCCTTCTCCACAACAAACAAATATTTGTTAGTCTACATACCCCACTGTAGATTGCTTCTTGCTATGCATTATTTTACTAATTAGACCTGTCGAGATAACTGCCGCACGTGACCGCGTCATTTCTTGAGGCGCCGCGGTGTTCAAAAGAGCCACATCACACATTAAATAAGCGCAATGTTTCACATGTTACTTGTAACATAGCTACTTTCGAAAGGGAGTATCTGATCACAAGAGCATTTGAAGATCCCCACTGACCGAGTAATGCTAGTAAGGAAATCCACAGTTGTGTCATTGGACGCATTCTCTAAGGCAGAGGAGGATGTGCGCATCCGCACACGTATGGGAGCCTTGATCACATTAGGATGCCTTGCAACCACAATAATGCTGTTGATGAGTGAATGGTGGCAGTACAGCAAAATTGTTAGCCACTCCACACTGGTGATGGACCGCCATCGTAACGACAAGATGGAGCTAAACTTAGACATTACCTTCCCACATATATCCTGTGACCTGCTCAACTTCGACATCATTGACGATTCTGGTGTTCTGCAGTACGACGACGACTTGCTAATTGACGGAAATATCATATCTGGGTTCCAAAAGATTCGTCTAGACGACTCTGGTAATGAATTGGAACGTCTGGACTACAAGTTAAAGGACCAAATCGCCCAGTATCCACATGATGATGAGAACTACTGTGGCTCCTGTTACGACGCCAAGGATCAGTCTGGCAATAGTGACCCAGACAAAAAGCAGGCTGATAAAGTGTGTTGCCAAACATGTGATGATGTCCGTCGTGCCTATCTGGAAAAGGGATGGGCTATCTTTGACGGTAAGGGAATCCAACAGTGTGAGCGCGAAGGTTATGTCGAAAAGATTAACAAACACATGAACGAAGGGTGTAGAGTTAAGGGCACAACCCTATTGAACAGAATCAGCGGTAATATTCATTTCGTACCTGGAGAGGCTTTCCAAAACCAGAATGGCCACTACCACGACACTCAATTATACGATCTAAAGACTCAGCTGAACTTCAACCATATCATTAACCATCTAAGTTTTGGTAGCCCATTGACCACTAGACGTGAACACCTAAGAAAGTTGAAATTGGAGACAAATCCACTAGATGGTAAACTGCATGTTCCTCACCATGACACGCACAACCGTGTCTTCACTTACTTTGCTAAGATTGTTCCAACCCGTTACGAGTTCCTCGATGGGGTTATTGTCGAAACAGCTCAATTCTCTACGAAGTTCCAGGAGAAGCCAGTCAACGGTGGTAAGGCATATGACGATCCAAAGGTCAAATATCAAAGAGGTGGAATCCCAGGTTTATTCATCTACCTAGACATGTCTCCACTAAAGGTCATTAATAAAGAGCAGCATGCCATTTCGTGGTCAGGGCTGTTACTGAATTGTATCACAAGTATGGGAGGTGTTCTTGCCGTCGGTACTATTATCGATAAGATTTTTTACAAGACGCAGAGAACTTTTTTCAAGAAACCAGGTACTGGCAAGAACGAGTAAGATTTAATGTCTCTACGGTTCATTGTAATTATACACACCACCCTGTAGAATTGGGATTATATTAACTTATGCATTAATGTCTGTACATGAAAATAGATATGAGAATGAATAAATAAATAAATAAATAAATAAGATACACTCGAGCACTCAGTAGTGTGATTGGGAACAGGTATGTTTCCTCTAAGTAATGGTGTATTTTGGACCGTCACCGCCCTCTGGGACTGTCCAGTTGATTTTTTGAGTTGGCGCCTTTATGTCGCATGTTTTGCAATGAATGCAGTTTTGCGAATTTACTTTGAAAGTCATGCCACCTTCCACAGATTCATCCTTGACAAATTCGTAGACGCCAGCAGGACAGAATTTTTCCTCGACGCCCTTGTATACTGGATATGATTCTTTAGCATATTGATTCAGATCCTGTTTTGGACCTACACGAAGATGGCACTGTTCATTGTCATCATGGTAGGTGCCAGTTCTTGATACAGATGTTAGAATGTCGAACGATAGCTTTCCATCAGGTTTTGGATAGTTTTTTGGCTTGAACTCCTTTGCAGGACGAGTTAGGGCTGCGTCAGTCTTGTCAAATGAAAATGTCCATGGAGCTTTACCATTCAGCACGAGGGTGTCAAGTCCGGAGTACATCATACCACCGAAGAGACCGGCTTTAGTGTTGAACGATGGTCTAACATTACGAACCTTGTACAGTTCATCGTATACCCAGGAATTTCTCAACGCGGTGTCATAAGAGGCAAGGTCTAGAAGGGGTTCTTCAGATATGTCGACGTTTTCCTCTCCCTTCTCCTCCATTATAGATTCAAAGTTTGGTAGTTTTGAGATTTCACTGTAACAACTTTCAGCGGCTAGCATGGCACTTTTCATAGCTGTGTGTGTACCCTTGATTTTTGGGACATTCATAAATCCAGCAGAGGCACCAACTAGGATACCACCTGGAAAGTTCAGTTTAGGAATAGCTTGGTAACCACCCTCATTTAATGCACGAGCACCATATGCGATGCACTTACCTCCCTCTAATATCTCGGCGTAGAATGGGTGGTGCTTCAACTTCTGAAATTCTTGGTATGGGGAAACGTACGGATTTTCGTAATCTAAACCAGTTACTAGACCAACACTGACAAGATTATTGCCAAAATGGTACTGAAATCCTCCACCGTACAAATCTGAGGAAAGTGGATAGCCCATTGTGTGTGCTACCATTCCCTTCTTGAAGTTCTCTGGTTTAACTTCCCAAACCTCCTTGATACCCAACCCATAGGTCTGGTTGCTCTTTCCTTTTCTTAGATCAAACTTCTTTAGAATTTCTTTGGTCACAGAACCGTGGCAACCTTCTGCTAGAACTATTTGCTTCGAATGGAATTCTAGACCACGCTCGAATGAATCCTTCGGTTTGCCATTTTTGTCAATACCTAGATCCTTGGTTGCAACACCAATGACACCGTTGTTATCTTTATTATAAATAACATCTGAGACACTCACGCCGGTGTAAAGTTCCACACCGAGTTCTTCTGCCTTCTCCCCCAACCATCTCACAAGAGTGCTTAAAGACCCCACATAGTTCTTTCCCTCATTTGTCAGACCAGGGGTTAGCGGTAGAGGGATCGATCCTGTCTTAGTTAGAAGCTTAAACTGATCCCCTGTCACCTCATCTAGCAAAACACCATTTTCTTTGCTATTGGCTAGACAGTCCTCCTTGAAATTTGGGAACAACTCTAGCATTGCTCTTGGCTCTAAGATCATACCGGACAGAGTATGAGAACCGATATCACCTGCCTTTTCCAAGACAACAACACGGTACTTGTTCTCCTTGTCGAGTTGTTTAAACTTGATAGCTGCGGTGAGACCTGCAGGGCCAGCACCGACAACACATAGATCGACAAAGTCCTTCACTCTCGGAGTTGCCGTAATGCTACTCATGTAGCGTTTCAGAACACCTAATTTCATTTCTAATTATGTGTAATGTTGTGCTATTTCTTAGTAATTTGAATAATAATAATACGTGTTCAATTTTGCAGATCTTCTTTGTTCAATATTCAAATGCTTTTAATAGTTCTCGATTGTTTGGTGGCCGAAACGGAGTCAAACAAAGTACCCTTTACTTTTTTTCTTTCAATGCGGCGTCGTCGTCAGCAGCCGATATATTTTTTTTTGAATCTGGTGACAGTCGTCGAGATGTCACACTCTTTAATGACAGTCCCATGATATTTGAGGATGGCATGAGCAATGTTGTATAGTGAAAGAATATATATATATCGATTTTGGGCCATTAGCACCGGATTACTAACTGCAGCTGGCGTCTGTATGTCAGCTAAAGATTGTGTCATCTTAACGTTATAATAATATATAAACTTGGATAAATAATGGTCGTAATGTGTTTGTTGGTTAACACCCAGAATTCCGCCCTCGTACCTTTCATTTCTTACCTAGGGACAACGACTATGTTTGACTGATCTCTCAGCCTTCAAAGAGACCTTGGTAAATAGGACAAAGAAGCGGCAAGTCCTACTTAAACTAGTAGATTAGCGACCTGCCCGGTATTCTGAGTAATGTCTAGGAGTTTGTGTATAGTTTGTATGGGCTGTGTCCGCTCGCTTAGAGGATGTTGTCCAGTTCCTCGAGAGTGATAGACTCTGGAGAATCAATGTCCTGGATAAGGAAACCATCTCTGACGATTTTCAGCCAGGCGTTGTCATCGAAACTGCTGCTATCATCGGTTTTATCAGTCTCGCTCTTAGGGGAGGAAGGTGTTTGGTGAAACATGGCAATGTTTGAATTACCAGTATTATGCAGAATGTGGTTCGGTATGCTATTTCTCATGCCAGCTCTGTTGTGCAACTTAGAAATTCTTGGTGCAGCAGCAATGGCTGTAACATACGCAGGTTGTTTGTTAGAAGATGCAGAAGCCCCAGTTGATGGAGTGATGGTATTCGCACCATTTGTTGGTGCAGGAGTAATAGTGGCAGAATGAGATGTATTAGCAGAGGATTCTGGATCATTTAATTTTTGTTTCTTATTATGAGGAGTTGAAAGCACCTTATTGGAGCCAGCAGAAGAACCATTGCTCTTGGATCTTCCTTCGGTCTTCATAGCATCGTTGCTTCTCTTTTTTGAACCGTTTTTGTCCGTTGCAGCCTTCTTTCCGTTATCAGTTTCGGAAGTGGTTGACTTGCTAGGGGTGTTGTTGTTCAGAGTTACCGACACTGGTGAAGATGCGTAAGGAATGTTGAATCCAGGACTTAAAGAAAATGGCATGTTTGAAGTCATGCTGATACTGCCACGGTTCATCACAGCGGCTAGGTTAATGGAGCCCTGTGGAGTACCCTGTAAACTAGCATCGTTGAATGATGCATGCACAGACATATTTCCTGCATTCGCATCGGCATTTTCCAAAGCCATCTGTTGCTTCAGTTGGTTGGTTACCTTAACAGCATGTTCTTTATAATCAGCTGCCAAGATACCTCTGTAGATGTAAAGCATTCTTCTTGGCGAGGAATTAGACCACTCTCTGGATATAGCATATTTCATAGTCTTTTCACCCTTCTCAATCTTCTTGACGTAAGCGTTCAATTTTGCAGAGATCAAGTTTGACAGTTTAGTGGAGCGCTCAGACATTGTAGGGTCCTTGGCCAACAACAGATCACATAGCTGTTTAACAGTAAGACCCTGCTGTTCAGGATCGCTCTCCCATAAAAGAACGAAAACTGCGAAAAGAACGTTATCATCCAGGGGAGGAGTTCTGTCATCAGGGATAGGACGTTCACCAGTAACAGGGATCAGTTTAGACACCTCTAGTAGAGGGTTCTCCTTCTTAGAAATACTGTCTTTTTTACCTTTGCTAGTGCCTGGAGATTGACTTCCTGTAGCACTCTTGTTATCGCCGTCACTAGAGTTACCGTCAGCGTCAGTTTGACTGTTGCTTCTCTTATTAGGAGTAGCATTGTGTGTGTTGACGTTTGGGTTCATAGCTGGGTTGACATCCACCAGCTCGACAGTCTCTGAGCCAGGGAAGGAAGCGAGAACATTGGCATTGATACCGGCGGCAATAGCTCTGCTATTATTGTTGTTGCTCGCGTTGCCACTTAAATTAATGGAACCCAGTTGGAAAACTGGTGAGGTACTGTTGTGTAGCAGCCCATTTTCCATGGTTGGAATTTGTAGTGGTCTTGAATTGGTTAGAGCCATTTTTTTTTAAATTCGGAATATCGATGGATGAGTCAAAATAAAAATAAAAAAAGGCTTGATGGAAAAAGATAGTAGATATGATCTTATTTCCTAAAACAATCCGATATAATTTCTTTATTTGATTAAAGGAAAAATTAATTAAAATATCCCGTATAATTAACAGAAAAAAATGGGTGACTGTTTTAATAAAAAGTAAACAAAAAAAATCTATTCTTGATTTTGCTTTGTTGGAGTTAATTAATTTAATAAGTAGCTCAGCGGTTAGTCGTTTCTTGTAATGAAGGTAGAGAATCAGGTGATCCTTGTATAATTCCTATCTTCGATTATTTCGTTGATGGTCTTAATGTGACGTTTTATTTCGTGCAGGTAGAACAGAACAGAGTTGTGCTATTTTCGGGCTCCTTTCAAGTATTAAACTGGAAAGATAATAAAAAAGGGAGGAGTACCTTTAGATTAGCGACAGAAACGGTCTTTTGGGAATAGATGGAAAGAGACTGATAAATTATCAGATAAAATTTAGGGAAATTAAACTCTAAAAGTGAGATAATATTACGTCAGACTCGTTGAACTGAAGTAGTAAAAAAAATAAAATTTACAAGTCCGTTAATTGAATAACTAGTCCTTAGTAAATTAAAATGGTAATCGCAAAGTGCGTAAGGTAGGGGTACCGTGAATATTTAAAAGAGTATACTCTTTTCGTTGCAAGATTGCGTTATTACCAAGCTAAAAACAAGGGAGCACCCTTTAAAAAAAAAATAGGAGACGGCAATAAGAAATAAAATAAATTAATTTTTAAGAAAACAAGCAAGTTACTAAAGGGACCCCAATAATTAAAAATTAATGCGTCCCTCCCTTCCGTTGGTAATATGTGATATTAAAATGCTGATGTATCATCACCCCCCAGCTATTGCGTCAGAGGAGTTCCCCTCCGCCTAGCGTATCACCGCGAGTCCGTGTATTCCTTCCGGCTCCCCGCCTACCCTAATCCCGCTAATATTTTTTTCACACGTTATTTTTTTGCGTCCGTCCCGCGCAGTCATACTCCGGCCTGTCACAAAAACAAATTGAAAATTTTATATTTTTCAAAAAAAATGAGTTCTCCGAGCGACCGTGGAAAACCCGTACCTCCGCGCACAGTCAAAAATTTCAGATGCCACAAAAGGACAGGTCACAAAGACCACTGGCCACAAAGAGAGCAAAACACCACAAAAGATGGTTTGACAGAAAACCAAGTATTTGGGACTTGTAATGCAATGTAAAGGAGTTGAGTTGGTGGTAATGAATGTAGGCTTGATGAATCGGCTTATGTAGTGGTAGGCATTAGCTCTGGTGTAGTCCACCAGAATTATTCATCATACTCGACTGATCATCTTATTCCTTTGTAAACACACATGAGCACGGCATTGTTCTATTACCTCAATATACAACCATAATGAACCAAGCAGAACGATGTTTAATTATCGAGTGCACCCTGGCAAAAAGAGTGTAAAGCAGCATTTATCGACGACCCGTTTGCCACCCTACCTTATATATCCGACGCAGCAACCACACTTTGACGAAGAAAAAAAAATAGTGCAAAATTTTGGGGGGGCGAGACGGACAAGGAGGGATGGGCGTCGACGACGACGACGCCGACGACGACGACGGCACGAAAAGTGCGAAAGGAAAAACAAAAAAAGGTCAACAGTCAAGCCTGCTCGAAAGCGCCGCTCCTGTCGCTTCTGCCGCAGCAAACTGCTGTCGACCCGTTCCCTTGCAAACGGCGCATGTCCATTATACGTACCGCGCGAGTTATCTGGACAAAGGGAAACAAGCGAACAACAAGAAACATCACACTGGGCGCACGAGAGAGAGAGAGAGATGGGCGCACAATCTCTAGGAAATGGGCGGAGAAAAAAACCAACGGCAACCAGAGCAGCGACCTCAACCACCACATGGTTGTTGGTACGGGGATGAAAGCTGCGCAGCTCCAGCAGCATCGCCAGAGAAGCCGTCAACCATATGGAGAACCACATTTACTAGGCTAAACCCCCAGACACGAACGTACTGTCTGGAAATCGCTGTACAACAAGCGAACTCAATCATGCAATTAGCTATGTAACTCTTATTGCAAAAATTTCGTGTTGCTGCTGAAGAATAGAGGCGGGCGAAACCGAGCTGCCCTCTGCACACCTCGAGACGCCATAGATATTCTCATAGAAACACCCGCACAACTCCACATGCTGGCGGGGGAGCCCAAGGACAGACAAAAAACAGTTCCCCCCCCAGTAGGAAAGAGAAACGACTGCCAAAATGCCGGGTCTCCACAGGGAAGCATACAGCGAGTATGCAGCCCTGCGGAAATACACTGGCGCATCGGTGTTGTACAGCTACTTTTTTCTTCTGACTGTGAAATTGCAGATAAAACCCTGCACAACAAAGATTTTTGCAGCAGTGTTGCGAAAAAATTGTGCTGCTGCGCCATTTTTCTCAACAAAGAAGCGTAGGAAGAAACGCCCGCAGCAGAGGCAGCCCTAAGAGCGTCGCCGCAGTAATGGGCAACACCCGGAAAATAGATGTGCTACGCCATTTTCTCAGCAAAACGCTGATCCTGCCCTCCTCACCGCCCGACTCCAAAGAAACACCGCAGACACCCCATCTCATCAGTCCAATAGTATTCAAGTAATTTGAGAATACCGGGTCCTGTGCCATTTCTCAACCAACAGAGAAATACATGCACAAGTGAACCCCCCACCTCCATCTGTTTTTGGCACATCACTACCCAGCATTGCTTTTTCATCCCCTCGACGGGCAGTGAAACCCCGCAGTCCCCGGCACCGTGGGGTGACGACCGTTGGAGACCCGTTTCTTTTTCGCTCCCTTCGTCGGTCGAAGCTGTGTCGGACGGTTCGGGAAATGAAAAGAAAATAGGGGGGTTGCCGAGCGTTCACATTATTTTTTTTTTATTTTTTTGCCACAACGCGACGCACCCTGGCAATTATTTTTTTTAAATAAATTAGGGGACGACGCGTTCGTCCCCCCCCTTAATTTTTTTGTAATTTTTCTCTTGGGATTTAGCCGCGGAGGCTGTGGCGGGCGCGTGACCGCTGTGGGTAATTATAGACTCGTTGATAGTGATATCGTCTATTAATAAAAAAAAAATAAAACGTGTTGTGGCTGGAAACACTTTTTTTTTCTCTCCATTCCCATGTACAGGAACGCAAAATTGTGGCTTACGCAACTATATGACAATTTATGAATCAGGGGCAAGTAGTTGGTGCGGGTCTGTTTGGTTATGTAATCGAGGGATGAATATCCAAATGTGTTTAAATGTATGTGGGTGTGTAGTTTTTTACGTAAGGTGTGCAGCAAAAAAGTGGCGCAGAAAAAAACTTTCATCTAAATGAAGGTTGAAAGTGCTGCTATTTACAAACACGCTTGTAGTTTGTGGCTTGCGTAGAGGTGCTGTGCGCCTCCTCGTGGTACCGCTTTTTCAGGTATACGGGCGTTGTAGGGGTTAATGGCATGATAACGTCTCTGCGCCCCACGTTGCTGATCTTTCTGCTGGACTTAAGGTCCGGCGTGGTGGAAGAGGCAGCAGTGTCGTATGCGTTGTCGGCGGATGGGCTTGATTCGCATGTGGTGGCGGCTGTGGTCTGGGCTGGCTGGCCGCTCTCGATGATCGAGGTTATGTACTCGTTCATGGCCTTCTCGTCCTTGAACTTCTTAATGAACGCGATCAGCTTGCCCAGCTTGCTATCGTCGTACTTGAGTTTGAAACTAGCAGGGATTATTTCCGTACCCTCGAACAGAGTGTCCAGGAATGCCTCGTGCTCGTCGCTGATCTTGTACCACTTCTTGTTCTGCGAAAACTGCTCGATCATCAGCGCGATGGAGGTAGCAGTCTGCGCGCACTCGGAGCCGGTATTGTTGTAGGCTAGCTCTGGCGTGAACTGGCACAGCTCGCAAAGCATGATTGACAGGATCTTGATCTCGTTGACGTTCAGAGTCTTGTCGGTGAGCGCCAGTGTCTTCTCAAACAGGATCATGTCGATGAATGCGTCCGGTGTAGGGCAGCTGCTGACAGACCAGTTGAGCGACTGTAGGATTTGAAACTCTGTGGCGATGAACTGTTTGGTAGTGTACTGCATGCAACACAGATTCTCCAGGACCTTACCAGTAGGGATATTCTTCTTGACGTCGAAGAACTTGGCGCTAATCCACAGACATGTTAGAGCAACCAGCTGATAGTTGGTGTTCTTCAAGATGAACTTGGATGTGTAGCGGTCCACCAAGTGGAAGGTCTGGAAGAGCGTGGAGGTGGTGAGCGACAGGCGCGAGTGGCAGCACATTAGGAACTCGAAGATCAAGTAGCGCATCTCTGTGTTGATGTATGGCTGGGACTTGAAGCAGGAGAGGCTAGGCATGTTGTTAGCCTGCATGTTGCTGGCACGTTCCATGTTGAACAAATGGCGCGACAGGTCCCTGTGGTACTCCTTGATAGTGAGCTGGTGGTTGAGCAGCTCCCTCTTAACGAGGTTGGGGTTCATGGACTTGACGTACGCATTCTGTCGTCTGACTCTTGCTAATTGGTACAGGTCAACTTTGTTATCGGTGGAAGCGGAAGCAGAGGCTGTGGTCGCTGGGACAGCAGCAGTCGCAATGCTGCTACTGATTGTTGACATGGCCGGCATGGTTTGCTCTCAAAGAAATAAAATGTGGGTAGTTATGCAACTTTTTTTGAAGAAAAGAAAAAAAAGGGCAACTTGTATGTGTTGAAGTAAAATGCAGATATTTTGTTCGCCTCTATAGTTAAGCAAAAGTGCAAAATAAAAGTACTGTAAAAATGCAAAGGTGGTTCTTTTTCCTAAAAGTATATACCTATCGATTTCAATGATTGTTTGATATATTCTCTAGTTGGATGGGTGAGAATATTACCTGAAATTAGATGGATATGAAAAAAAAAAAAAAAGATGCAAAGAAGTTCGTAACAGAAATGAAACTGTGGATATGAAATGCTAAAATGTTGGGGTGGGATTTGGATAGAAAATGAATAAAAGATGAAAACTATAAAATAAAGAAGGACAGGTGTATGTTCGTAAAAATGAGCCTTGATTAGATTATACGTTTGAATTCAAGATTTAGAATTGTTATTGTTTTCGTAGTTTGAAAGAATGATATTATCCAAACTAATAATTTTTTTTTATTTTATTTTTTGAAATAATTTTTTTTTTCCTCGTTAGAGATATAAAAAAAAATGGATCAGAAAAGAATGAGTAGGGTGGGACTTTTGTGTGTGAATGCGGTAAGGCAAAGAAGAGATGTTATAACCAGGCGTAATGCTGTGTTTTCTCTTGCTATGCGAATTGTAATTACCTTTTTTTGTGCAAAATTCGAATCAAGTTAATGGTAGATTGAAAGTGCTGGTGTCTAAAGTGCAGTGAACGTCGTAAGTCATAAATTTATGCGTGTGCAAATGTTGTCTATACTCTCTTGATCAAAAAGAAATGATTGTCGATGAGTGTATGTTGCAGTGTCAGATGTACGTTGGAATTATAGTACAAGTAACTTGATATCTGTGCTTTGTTCTCGAAACTGGAATCAAACGGATCGAATTGCAGTAAAGGGAAGCGGCAGCGGCAGTGGGGGTGGATGTGAAACTTAGCGGCTGAGTGAGAGTATTGGCAATTACCAAAATGTGCACTGGATCAAAGCAACCAAACAGAAGTTAATATTCAAAAGAAGGTCAGGAGGGGGGAAGAAACTATTGTAAATGTGAAATGATGTGACGGTAACCCAAAATGCCAGAACACTATCTCTTTCGTAATATGTTTTATTATTTTCTTTCTCTCTCTCTCTCTCGTCGATCTAAACCTGAACGCAATCTTCTTCGAATTATAGAGGGACACAGAAGTAGATCAAAGAAGACAAAAAGTACAAACGAACAAACTACAGAAACGCCACAAGAACAACCCAGGAAAAACAGAACCAAGGCTGTATTACTTATAAATGATTTCTCTCGAGAATCGCAAAGTCTCCCTCTCTCTCTCTCCCAGACTCTCACAATCTTTTGCTGTGCCCTCAACGAAAGGAAGGTACACTACAAAATTCCACCCCACTGCCGCTGTGCGTCGCAGAGGCCGGGCGCCTACAATCTTTGCCGCGCCAGCATACAGCGATAGGATCAGAGGGGAGCAAAATACCACCCACACACATACAAAGAAAAAAAATTTGGAGGCTGCCCTCAAAGAGAGCGGGGGGGAATATAGAGACTCTCACAATCCCACACTGCAAGAATAGAGAGAGAGAGAGAGAGAGAGAAAAGCCAGTGCCGGAGGGGGGATGTTAGTGGTGAACAAATGAAGACGCCCATCCTTCCCAGGGAGTGCTGGAGGCCGAGCAGAGACACACTTGCAGTAGCACCAATTTTTTTTTCTTTCTATTTTACCTTTTTTACTGCGTAAGGCAGCAGCAGCCAAAGGTCGTGGGCGTGGGCGTGGGCGTGGAACTGCCGGTTGGAGACGCTCAAAGAAGCGAAAATTCCAGTGCCCGCACAAACAGGAAAGGAAAGGGGAGGCCCTCTACAGAATGGAATCAAGTAGAATAGCAAGAATAATAATAAAATAAAATAAAAAAAAATATGAGGGCCAGCTGGAATAATATGGGCCTCCCCAGAGAGATAAAGGTAGGAGAATGGAATGTCTATCCTATCGCCTCTTGTGCGGTCTTGCACTGCCTGGGGGACTCTCTCTCCTGCTCGTTCACTGGTCACTCCCTCGCTCCCTCTCTCCCTCGCTCCCTCGCTCCCTCTCTCGCCCCTCCGGCCTCGCCCCTCCGGCCTCGCCTCGACGTCGGTCCCTCCCCATACTACTGACGGCATGCACAGACAACACCGCAGCAAACTACATATCAAGACCTCCCTCCAACCTGCATAATAGCTGGGTCAGAAAACAAAGAGCAACGGTGGCGATAGAGGAGAGAGCGAGTGAGATAGCGGTGCGCTGCGGTATTTTCTGTGTGTTAACTACTAGTATCCGTCAGTCCCTCCCTCTGCCCCAATCCAAGCCAGCACCAGCAAGCCCCAATTATTTTTATTTTTGTTTCTTCCCGTCTTGAGTGGCGTTGTGGGATAACTCTCTTTTCTTCTCTCTTCCTTCGCCCGCCCGGGGGGCGCGCGCCGCCTGCAGCACACAGACAAGCCCGCAGCACAGACGTATCGTCCAATTACAATGAGGGCCTCTCCCTCTCTCCATATTGCCAGTCTGCCTCTCTAATTATTATTATTTTTTTTTACTTGTTACGGCGAGGCCAGTGCTGCACGAAAACACAGCCCACATTGGGACTGCTCTAGCAGCAGTTGGCAGCACATGGGAGGTGGGAGGGAGGGAAAAAGAAAAGCCCCGGCGCACAGGCAAACCGCAAATAATAGTGTTAGGTCATCCTAGCGGTTGGATGACAATAGGAAGGTGTGTTCACACCCGTATCCGTGCTATGGGCTCGAGTGTACCGACGATAGCTGCTTTACAATATGGAAATGTCTTTTTTTTTTTTTTGCACACGTATTGTAAGCGTCTGGTCTGTGTCTAGGTCTAAGTGTACAGAGCAAGGCCTCTTTGTTGTTGTCTTGTCTCGCTTCAGTAGTGGGTGCCGGGATCATTTCTAGTATGTGAGGTGTAGAAGCTACACCATTCTCGCCCGGAACGCGTTTTTACGTGAGGATGCAAGAGGGGCGATTGTACATAGCCAAGCATGCGTTGTGTATTGTGTTTTTGCACATATCGCAACGTGTATGTGTGTTTACGATAATAGGCGGGCGATTGTCGGCCATTGGCGGCTAGCGTGACAAGCGCCCGTGACAAGCGCCCGTGACAAGCGCCCGTGACAAGCGCCCACCAGCGTGGATCTACGTCTAGGTCCCTCTTGGGTACCGTTTCTCCTCAACGTCTCGTGGCGTAGGGGTTGGTGAAACTGCCTTATACGGAAGTAAAAGGCAGCCTGTTTCTTTTGTTCATTATTCGTCTACGTTGTTGTTGTTGTTGTTGTAAAAATAAATAAAAAGATAGAGACAACGAGGCTTATTCCACAATGCATAGGAAGCCCGCGCACTTACATGCAGGCGGGCGTTCCCTCCACTCGTCCGTGCCCATTCGCTCTCTACCTCCCCCTACTAACCGTAATCTATTGTAGCTATTGGTATTCGAACGTTCCCGCCCCTCTTGGATGATTAAAAATACAACACTGACTTACATAGCGCTACAATTGGGAGAGGGGAGGGTTTAGGTGAGTGTGATCCCGGTCGGGTCTAGGTGAGTGTGATCCCGGTCGGTTGTAGCTAGGTGTACTCCCCGGCGAGTGTACACGTTGCATTTCCGCTGATTCTGGGCCCTTCCGCTACATGCTTCTGTTTATTGCAGAGGCGGGTGCCTGATTCAAGTGCCCGGAGAATGCAACTGTAGGTGGTTCCCGGCTGGTTGCCGATATCGACTAGGCTGCATTCGGCATCATATTGTCCGTATTTGATACAGTAGCGGGTGCTATGGAAAGGGCAAGGGGGCAAGAGGGGTTATTGGACTATGTAATGTGTAAATAGAACACACCCGATAATATGTAGAACAGTATACAGAAAAGAATATGTATCACGCTATGTCGATATGGTTTTCGCGTTAGACGTTTGCGCATGGGTATGGACGATAGTGATTTTCTCTGCTACTACTTGAGGCAGAGTCACTCCTTTACGAGACCAGCCCTGCTGTGCAGTCCTATGTTTTTTTGCCGTTTGTGCGAACGCTTGGTATTGGATCGCCGTTCATAGGCTGGCAGCTAAGAAAATGAGGTCAGCGACAGTCCCTCTACGAAAATGAGGTCAGCGACAGTCCCTCTACGAAAAAGAGGTGTGCGACAGTCCCTCCCGCAAGACAGCGTTGCAACAACCAAGCCACTGGGACCAATAGCACTGCTCAAGTCCGTAAATCCCCTCCCCCCTCGCTCAGCCCAGTGCTAATTATAGTTGTAACGTATGAAAACAAGCAGACTATCTCCGGGTTGCGCCTACAACACAAGGCCACCGTCATCATGTAACAGGAACACTGCACCTGTCCCTCTCTCTCCAGCATGGCTGGTGATGCCTGTGCCCCCACACAGCACTCAAGAATTCAGTGTAGCAGCCCCCTGCTGCATTTCACCACCTATTATTAAGCAAGGCAACACCCTGGGCTGTATCAAGTCGGGAATTGGCCTGTTCAGCCATTTCCCCTTTCGGTTATATTACTGCATCTGGTAATAAGCGAACGGCTGCTGACCTCCATTTCCCAATGCGGTAATTGGTTGTGCGGTCGCGAGAGAAACAAGAGAGGCAAAAATATGTATATATATATTATTGCGGCCCGTGCGGGCGGGCCGTCTTCATGCAGCCCTGGGATAAATATAATGAAAATGGCCGGCGCTCAAAGCGGCAATGGCGAATCTAGATTTTCTCGGGGCGGCCCAAGGAAGAGCGGAAAGCGTGCGCGTCTGTCTGGCCGGTGCAGACGCGCCACTGCCTCTTTGGGGTAAGGTAGTTCGCTGAGCCTTGAATAGTTGACTATTATTTAATGTGCTGTCGCCGGGAAGGGGAAGGGTACCCAAAAGAGGGAAAAGCAAGAAAGGGAAACGTATATATAGATATATATAATGGTGAAGACAATTCGTTGTGGCTAGCCGCCCGGGCGTGAGCTGAACGGTGAGTCTAACAGAGGTCTCGGCGCCGATCCATCCGCGATAAGAAACAATAGCATACGCTGACTACAGGCGTGGTTGCTATTGCGAGTGTCGGTCCTTCACCGCTTGAGGTTTTTTTTTTGTATGTTTTCTTTAAGCCATGGTTGTGTTAGGTGAAAATGGTAGGCGTATCCGGCATTGTGCGGTTGACTAAGTATTGGTTTGGGGTTCCACTAATAGCCTTGTAGATGTTTGCCGCCGTATTGTCTGTGCGAGATGCCTTTCTTTTATTTTATGTAGTTGTTTTATTGTCTGTACTCCTTCTTACAATCTAGGGTAGCAGTGGTAACCTCTGGGACAATATGCTACGTCTACAGGAACGAGTTTTATTTTGTGCGAGGGTTTGTTACTTAGTCTGTGACAATTGGAAACTCGTATGATTTGTTTCTTTTGCTCAATTTGTGAGCGGAACTTTAATATCGGATTTCTTTCCTGCGTTGAGGTAAGAAAACCTCGTGCTTGAGAAACCAACAAGCGCGAATTGCACTGTGGGGACATATCCACACCGATATGGACTTGCTATGTATGAGTGTATTTTTTTTTTTTACAATGTCCCCACGTTGTGTCATTGTTGCACCTAGTTATCCGGTTAGTTTTTGCCTATTATGTACAGCAGGGATTTGCCTGTTGTACATACTTTAAAAATACCGTAGAGAAAGGGCTTATCGGGGAGAGGTAGCAGACAATTTCGCAGAGGAGCAAGAACAATACAGGAGAACTCCAGCCCAGCGTATTCTCTTGCAGAGAGGAATGGGGGCTGCACGTATAGTGCACGGGCAAGTGTGGTGTCCGGTTGCTCGCTATCGTGTTGGCTATGCGTGGGGTTTAATGCTCCGCTATTCTTGTTCTGGATTCTTGGGCGCTGTTGACTTATTTTACCCCTTCGGGCTATTTAAGAAGGGTATTTCCGTGATAACAGGAGTGTGGCTTCATGGAAATAAAGACTGCAGTCTGTCTGGCCGGCTGGGAATCGGCCAAAGTTATCTCCGATATATTGGGTGGCTGCTTGTTGGCGCTGCCTGTTTACCGTGTGGTGCCCGGGTATGTCGGGTAGGGGGGGTGGGTGGCTCATTGGTGATTATACCCTGTCCACAATGTAAGGGCTAGTGAAAGTGTAATGAGAGTGTTGGGAGGGACTACAATCTGTTGGTATAGGCAATTGGCTGGACTCGGGCTGTTAGATAAAAGGGTTGAATAGAGGGAAGTCCTTTGCTCAATTGGGTATTGGGTTGCGGTAGAAGTATAGCAATCGCGTTTATGTCCTGTAGTCGCAATGTCTGTTGGGGTCCAAGTTTGGGGAAGGTACCAAGAGGCGCATATGTGATACAGCTACGATACATGCGAATATGGAAAAGTGGTTATTGGAGGGTGCGGGGAGTGGGAGTTCAACTACATGAAGTTTGATAAAATTTCAAGACCTTACTATTTTGAAGTTATGAGGGTGCGAAAATGGCGTACAGTTGATGTGCTTTGCCTATCAGAGGTCGCTGGTTTGGGTGACTTGTGTGCATAAGTGCTAGTATCATTGATTCTCATTACAGACCATCTACAAGATGCAACGAACAATCAATGTCCATTTAAATAAAACAAACACATTTACAGCAGAATAGTTGGCTAATAATGAAGTTTCGGCTGGGTCGGATGTTTCGGCGATTGCAAGATTTCCATCAGCGGCTATGAGATCAGGAATATAGAAACTCCCAAGACCCATCGCACCCTTATACCGCTTGCCCCCATGTTTCGGATTGCTGATCTGGGTTATATATGGCTGTTCGTGTGTTGAGTCAGCATGATTCCGTAGACTGTAGAACCTTTACCCCAGAAGTGTTTTGTTCTTGTTTCCCTAATTTCTTGATCATCCCATATCGTACGTAGTGATTTTCGTATCGCTGAAATTCATTCAGTGGAAACAATTGCGGCACTCCGCGAATGAAACCGTGAAACGGGCTTTGTAGGGGAACCAGTGAACAGCCAGTTGCACAATACCTAGAAAGAGACCGTATAGCAACACAGTCAGAGGACCCTGCAGTTTACATACTATTTTTCCCTTCCCTTTCTATACAACGACTAATCCGCCTGTATATATACCTGTTTGTGGAACAGAACGCATAAGCAAGCATGATCAGAAACAGTGGTCTACTCAAGGCGTCTGTGAGGAAGTTGACTTCAGCTAGAACTCTCAGAAACACAAATGCCCCCAGTATCAGTTTCGACTACAAGGAAAATGAGACAAAATTAGAAGATGCCACAAAGAAGGAGGAGAACAACCGTCCTAGAGTGCATCCCTTATCGGAACTCGGAAACACCCTAAACCAGGAACTAAAGGATAAAAAGGATGTGAGCGAAGTTTATGCCAAATTCAACGAAGGGATAACAAAGTTCAAAAACACTAGAAATGGAGAAGATAGACTTCAGAGGTCTTATGGATTGACGTCGATGATCTCAAGAATGCTACAGACGTCTATAACAGACAAGCAATCGAAAGTGGATCCATACGAAATCTTGAACAACATCTGCGACTCCCACCTAGCTAGATCACAGCATTTCCTGATTGTAATGGAATATTTCCTTGCAAACAAATTGCCTCAGGATGTTATGAGTCTGTGGATTAAATATCTATCATTGGTAACCGAAAATCCAAGCATTGCTCAATCGTACAATGGTAAGGACACCCACAGGGATATCGTAGCATTGACTACTGTTGCGTACTTGCTCCTCCCAAATAACGTACCTGATATCAATGTCCTGAACCAAATTCTGCAGGTTAAGGATGCCAGCGATGCAACAAGTACCTTTGTTCAATTTGACAATTCCATTCCAATCACTCTGATTAGACCGATAATATTCCAAAGGGTTAACAAGAAAGATCTTGACACAGCACTCAAGAAATCAGATAACTTAGTTTTCCAATACATCTCCAATAACAAGGAATGGTTCAAGAGAGAACTTGCAGAGGGTACCGATATAAAGCTAACTCTGAAATACTACGATATCTACAAGGGTGCCACTGCAAAGAATGCTGATGCTAAGCCTGACGCTTCGCTAGTTGCAAACCTTATGGAATCCTTCGTTTCTTTGAAAAGACCAAATCTCTCCGTTAAGGTCTACAATGACTTCAAACCTTTGCTTGCTGAAAACGCCGAAGGTATGAAACTACTGAATGATGAGTTACTCGTTGTTGTTGCTGGACTACCCTCAAATTCTCACATTTACAGAGCTTCCAGAATTCAGGCCATTTGGAACTCTCTAATTAAATCAAATGATGAGACTTCAGCCCACTCGTACGTTAAACTATTTGAAGCCCTGTTAGTCTCGAAGAATTTGGATGAAGTCCAGAACGTTTGGGATACTGAGGTCCCAGCCGCGTTAAAGAAAAATCAGGATGTATTGGAAGCCTTTTGGAATGCTAACATGCGTTTGAGAAGAAGTCTGAAACTTGAGGAGGTGGCAAGTAAGCTTCCTGCAACCTTGAACAGTACTGAGCTGATCAACGCTGTCTTATTAAAGCAACTAGATGAGTCGAACTTCAGCCTTGACAAGTTCACAAAGTTCTTTGATAAGTACTATGGTGCCACTGTATCGAAGGAAAACCAACCAAGACGTTTACCAAACACCGAGGCTCTTGCAATCAAAATGTTTGCTGGATACCTAGCTGCCGCCGATAAACCGGCCTTCAACTTTTTGGCATCCGTTGGTATCAACCAGAGATCAGACTTCATGAGACTGCAACGTATCATCGATGATTTCATCTCTATTTCACCCACCATCCAACCTGTCCGCGCACTATTTGCCGAGGTAAGAGAGCCTATCCATTCCAAAAAATATCAGCAAGCTATCGAAGCCGAGTTTTCCAAACCAGATGGTTCTCCAGCAGATGCAGAAGCGCTGTTCAGAGAGTACTTGGACAGGAGTGAGACTAATAAGGGCGGAAAATCGGTGATTAAGTCGCAGTTTATCAGAGGATTGATCGACACTATGATTGTCGGGTTCTGCGACATATCTGTTAAAGAGCGCAGTCTGAGATATATGTCCAAGATCCACGAATATTACGCGCTGATGGCTGAGATCGACTCTAGAGTGGCCAACTCCACAGATGTAGCACTACTTCACACGTACGCCACGCTTGCGCGCATCCAAAAGAAGAAGATTAATGAGCCTGAGAAGAAATACATCACAGATTTTTTGGCAGACCTGGAGAAACGCAAGTTCCACGGAAACCAAGGCGACCTGAGGATCTTAAAGTTTGAGGGAATCGAAATTCCTGCATCACTAGTAAAGAAGAGGGCTCCAAAGCCAAAGGATACTGCGGAAACCGAAGCTCCTCCTGCTAATGAAACTGCGCCCATCCCACAGGAGGCCGCCTAGAGATTAGATTTTATTCATATCACATGTAAATAAATAAAACTAAATTATACGTATTGTATGTACATAATAAGAACAACAGATGTGTATAGCACAAACAAAACATCTTGGTGCCCTAGACCTTATTTTACCTTCTATAGGGGAGGCGGAATTGAGCTCATCGGCGTTCCTCTGTCAATCTGGTGTTCTGCATAAATGTATGTTTTTTTCTGTGCGTCGTTCAGGCGGACGAGGCCGTTGTGCGTTGTGTGGGATTTGTTGGCACCGGAGCGCTCTTATGTTTTTTTCTGGTGAGCACCGCGGGCCGTCACTGTTGATTTTTCTGCACGTCTCAGCAATGTTAGAGATGGAGTATAACAGGATCCCTCCACACCCACTAAAGCTGCCGTATTCGATCTTGTTTGAGTTGCATCGACGGTTATAAGACACGAGGCTTAATATAGCGGACGCATATTAAGAAGAGACGGAGCGAAACGTCGCAGAATTCGACTATCTGAGTCCTGATAAAAAAAAAAATCGATACAGTCGTCAACACAGGTTTTAACACCACATTTTGCCACTGAGCAGCTGATAGAGGCAAAAATAATCCACAAGAGTAACTAGATATACCTGTTTACGACAAAATCTCGCATTTCACTCTTACAGCATCGAGGTTACCTGCGTTGTACTTTAGAAATCAACTTAGAAAGTTATAATTTCCCTCAATACCCATCGCATCAACCATAACTAGCATAGAACACACATGACGAGCCCTGCCAGCAGTCCTACAAAGGATGGTACCAGCAATGGTTTCGGAGATCTAAAAAGGAGCGATAATATTATTGCTAACGAGTTAGCTAGACAAGAGATCAACTCTAATAGCTACACCACGATTAAGCTCATCGGACTAGACATCAAAACGATAACAAACGAGGATATACAGTTGATACAGAACGTTGAGAGGTTATCACTGAGGAAAAATCAAATCGTTGCACTCCCAAAATGTTTTGCAAAGCTCGTAAACCTGCGATACCTGGACCTAAACACAAATAACCTTCGTGACATCCCGCACATTCTCCAACAATGCCAACAGCTGGAGATATTGGATCTCTCGTGTAACAACATAAAAACCTTACCTCTAGAAGTTTCACAATATTGGAGTCAAAACTTAAAAGTGCTTTCATTGAAAAATAACAGACTAACTTCGATATTTGATCTACGCATAATATTAGCACTGAACAAGTTGAATGTGCTTGAAATAGAAGGCAATAATATTCCCAATGAAGAGCTAGAAATGGTTCAAGCATACACCCCAGTCACGGTAGCTATACCGAAGGATGAATACTGGGCTTTCGCATTACGCAGGTATTTCGAGGATCATCCGGAGAAGGCCTTGCGGATATCTACATTATCCAGCACAGCATCACACGACTCAAGTTCAAAGATATCTCGTGCATCAAAAAGGATGGGGTTCATAAACACAGCAAGGAGCGGACCTATACCTACTACATTACAACACTCTCCTAAGAATTCTAACAATGACATACCTAAGGTTGCACATGCGAGCCTTGAGAATGTTCAGAGTTTGAGGAGAGGTCACCACAGTAATGGAAATGATACATCGACGAATAGTAATGGAGGTGTGACTCCTAATTTTGCTGGAACAGGTGTCACTGCGAGCGCGGGAAGCACCAAGGTTCAAAATACACTTCACATTGGACATTCTCCAAACTCCACACACAGCACGCCAGGCTCTGGGACAGAACTCTACAATCACACCAAATATAACGACTACTTCAAAAGGCTGTCGATACTGCCTGAGGAGACGGTGGTCAATGAAGAATCCCCTATATCCCACGCTGAACTTGTTGCCGCTTGCCGAAAGTTGCTATTTGCATTTACCGAGTGTCAGCAGGCCATACGAAAGATTGCATCATTCTGTAAAGAGAAGTCAATAGCTGTGAGCATTGTTTCTCTACTATACTCTGTTCGAAGCCATATTGATAACTTGGTCGAGATTCTCGAAGAGATGGAGACCAACGAATCCACATCCAGCGAACAAGGTCTTATTAAACTATGCGTCACTATCATCTCCAACTTCAAACAGATCATTACGCTAGTGAAGAAGAACTTTACAGTCTTCTTTGAAGAGGATGATTTGTGCTTTATCCGCATGTTCTACATGACTTTGTTGTGTTCCTACGGAGAGATTTACAACGCATGGAGTTTCATCAGTCCTGAATTCCACTCAATGAATGCAGCGAACAAGAAGAAACGTGCTGTTACGAACGATTCATCAGTTCTCTCATTTACAGCTACATCTAATCTACGGAATGTTGTTTCAGACTCAAAGAACGAAGAGGAGAAGAATCCGTTCGAGCAAAATCTATCAGGATACAGTAACCTCAAGCATACTACAAGGGTGCGTGGGAACACCTTGCAAGGCAAGGTTGCAAACAACCTCCCCATTGCATTGGTTCACACAAATTCCTCAAACAGCGAAAGCTCATTCAGTGCTTCTAACACCATGGTTGAGCCAATGTCTGCCGCCAGCGATCATTCAACTGGTTCGCTAAAAACAGGCACCCCCAGCCATGTCTCTCATAGCACACTGCATAATGAAAGTGTATCACGTGAGCTATCGCGCGATGGATCGCCTAGTTCATTACAAAACGTGTATGGTCAGGACATGATGAGATCAAAATCTGTCAGTAAGTTACAGAGATCAGAAAGTGTCGTGGAGCGTGAAAGATCGTCATCATCCCCCTCCACCAATGGCATCGTCCGTTCCACATCTGTCAGCTCTACACATGCATCGTCCAAACATGGGCCTGAGCCTGTTGCCGCTGAGGTTGCGGACCCTGGCGTTATTCTTCGTCGTACTGGTTCCTTAAGTAACAACAGCCTCCCAGTTAGCAGAAACAACAGCATTCCTGGCACATCCCAAACAGACCATGACATGCCACCTGTTGTCCATCGTAGTGAAAGCGGTGGTAAATCCGAGGACGGCGAGACTCGAGGTGGCATCACTAGCATCCAGGAAGAGCCTGCGTCTGACGAGATTGTGGAGCAAAATATCGACCGCCAATTGTACGAGATGCTTATCAATGTCACCAAGATGGTGAGCGTAGTGTACAACCAGCTGACGAACGAGATTTCGCGCATCGCGATGGCGAGCACAACTGGCCAGCAGAAACTGACTGATGAGCTATTGACGCGAATCCGAGGTCTTACCGACACATGCTGCCAGGCGCTGGACCTTTCGAAAACTCTGAATGAGCGGTTGCAATTGCTTGTGAGTGATGACCCAGCTGTAGTGGCGCCTTACCTCAGCGACGGTGAGAAGCTTGTGACGTGGGAGCGCATCAATGCGTTTCTGAAATCCATCATCTCCATTCTGGGCAACACCAAAGGAGTTATGACAGACCTCCCCAATCTGAACGAGATCAGGCCTCACCTCGCGTCTTTGGCCAAAATCACCAAGGACGTCACAGTGATACTTGATTTGAGTTCGTACAAGGCTGTGTCAGTGACTGCGGTACAGTTACAAAAGCAGCAACAACAGCAGATGCAACAACAACAGCAGCAGCAGCAGCAGCAGCAGCAGATGCAGCAAGCCCAGGTACAAATCAATAGCCACACACATGTCCCTCTGTTGACGCCGCAACCACTTGCTAGCGGTACTGTACAAGCCAGCTACCCGTTTGACCAAGGTCAGTAGGTGGCGATGTACAGCTGTAAGAGGCGTGACCGCATCGGATTGTCTGATATATATCAAATTGTGTGTAAGTATAAAGCGGCGAATTGCAAAGGGCATATTTGCCGCCCCTCATATAAAAATATACTACAATATTCATTAATTCGTGGTGAGTATGTGTAAAATACATAATACTAATGTGAAGATGCAATGGGTAGGGATCTGTGGGCGTAAAGCACTACTGTTCAGAATGCACAGGCATAAAGCACAATTGTCCAAAATGCACAGGCGCACAGCACTACTGTCCAAAATGCACAGGCGTAAAGCACTACTGTCCAAAATGCAGAGGAAAGTCCTACCCTAACACGAACAAGCATCCAGGCTGAGTTCGTATATCTTGCTCAGCTCGAAGTGGTATCCATGCACGCCATTCTGCTCGAAGTAAGTAGGCAGCCGCATCCTTGTCCTCTCGGCGATCCCTACGAACCTGATAGTGTCTGTGCCATTCAGCACGACGCCATTATCGTTATCGCCGGTGATCAAGGCGCGGAACACCCTGTCTAGGATGAAGAACAATTTGAACAGCTTTGGCACGGTCTCATCGCCGTCACCGTCGCCGTCGCCGTCTCCCAGTGCGTCGTCTGAGATGCCGAACTTCTCGACATAGTCGATGAGGTCGTCAGCGATACGTATCAGGAAAGAGGCCTGGCCGAAATCAGCCGCGCACTTCCCCGGCGCTCCCGGCGCTCCCGCGGCACTGCTCTCCGGCACCTCCAGCTTCAGCAAGTAGTCCGTGTGCGGTCTGCCGTCTATGGAGTACCAGATAAAGTCCACGAGTGCCTTGATGTCGTGCAGCAAGGCGCCGAGGGAAGGGTACCCCTTCTCCGGGCTCAGCCCGCGGGACTGGACGAACTTGCGCTGTATCTCCATCAGCCGGGCGTCGACGTAGCTCACGAAGCGGGACTGCTGGGGCATGGACAGTCTTCTGTGTGGGGTGGTTGCAGGGTCTGATGCGTTGGATTCCGTGTGTATTATGTTGTGGGATGGGGAGAATGGGCTGGTGAAGTCGACGCGGGGCTGGTAGTCGTGGGCGTTGTCGAATGGTATGTTTGGGCCGGGGCTGGGACCGGGAGCAGGGCCGGGAGAAGGGCCTGGGGCCGGGGACTGCTCTAGTTGTCGTTTCTTTGGGTTCAGGGAGGACAGGGTGTGTGTGTTGCGGAGTGACTGGAGGTCCGGGACTGAGGGAGACTCGTCCATCCCTGGGTCGAGGTCGAGGTCGAGGATATCTGCGTCATCCAGCTCTCCTAGAGCGTCCAGATCAGGGCCGTCTGGAGCGGCGTGAGGGGGGGTGAGTGGGTCGGGCATGCGAGCGAGTGTATGAGCGAGTGTATGAGCGAGTGTATGAGCGAGTGTATGAGCGAAGCGAATACACGAGTGAGTACACGAGTGAATACACGAGTGAGTACGAGTGAGCGCGAGTGAGTGTGAGTGAGCGCGAGTGAGTGTGAGAGTACGAGGGGGTTAAAATGTATTAACACAACTGTTCAATTCAAAATATACTAACACAACCCTGTCCAAGATAACTGCAACACCCGGCCTTCCGTGCGTCACCGCCTTACTAACCCTCCCGTTACCTCTACACATCTGTAGCCACCTCAACCTCGCGCACGGGGTTACCCCTTCGCTCTTCGCCCGCAGCGCCTTTTCGTCCCGCCCTCGCCTCGCCTCTCCTCGCCTGCACCTTCCCCGCAGAGACATGCACACATACGGAAAGTAGAGCCGAGGACAGAATGTGAAGGTGAAATCCATGAGCACAGCGGCTGTTCCCAAAGGGGAGATTGCAAGAGCACCGCGGCTGTTCCCAAAGAGGAGATTGCAAGAGCACCGCGGCTGTTCCCAAAGAGGAGATTGCAAGAGCACAGCGGCTGTTCCCAAAGGGGAGATTGCAAGCACACCGCGGCTATCCCCAACATGGCAACAACACCCACAGAACATATAAAAGCACACCCCAACACACACATTGCCCACACTGAGCACACCCCAACACAAGAGCACCACCAACACCACATGACCGGAGAAGCACACGCACACGCACACGCACACGCACACGCAGAAGCGCCCGCACTAGGATACCTGCAACCCCTAGACACACACGAAGGCGCACACCCACACACACACGAAGGCGCCCACCCCATCCCTCTACACCCCCACAGCATCCTCCAACTGGGCCGCTCCCCCGAACGAAACCATGCGAGGATCCCTGGAGAGAAAGCAGTGCAGGGCGGTGTCCCTGGACACACAGATATTATTGGAGGCGTCCCCCCGCACCACACGGTGCCCGGCCCCGGCGTGTCCGCCCTGCACTGCTCTCTGTGGTGCGTGCGCTTCGACCAGCACACCGCGCCACTCTGCTTCATCCGCGACGAGTCCCTGAATGGGACATTCGTGAACCAGGGCCGCCTCGACAGGGGCGTGCCGCGCCTGCTGTCCCACGGGGATGTAGTGCGCATTCCGAGGGGAGGGGGGGACGAGTTCCGTGCGCGGTTTTCACAGGGGGGGGCGGCATTGCAGATGTCTCAGAGGGGGACAATGCAAGGGACATTGCAATGTGAGACAGCTGAGCGGCTACAATCCGAGGCACAATCTACGCGACCACCCGAACACCCTGAACCCCTGCGGGCTTCAGAGCGTTCGGGCCCCTGGACCATCACCCCCCGCGTCGTTGGCAGAGGCACATTCGGCGAGGTCCGCATCGCCTTCCAGCAAAACTCCCCGCACCCCTTCGCTGTCAAAATCGTCCCGCTGCGCCCCGGCAAGGCGGAACACGAGGCGCGCATCCTCACGCGCCTCTCGCACCCTGCCATCATCGCCATCCACGCCGTGCACTCGCACCGCGACCGGCTCTACCTCTTCCAGGACCTCGCTGCGGGCGGCGACCTGTTCTCCTACCTCGCGCGCGGCGACTCGCTCGTGGCGCTGCCGGAGTACGAGTGCCTCGTGGTCGTGTACCAGATACTGGGGGCGCTCGCGTACCTGCACAGCCACGGCATCGCGCACAGGGACCTGAAGCTGGACAACGTGCTGCTGGACGCGCCGCAGCCCTTGGCGAGGGTCGTCCTCGCGGACTTTGGGATTGCGCGGGAGGAGAGGGGGAGGATGTACACGGTGGTGGGCACGCCGGAGTATTGTGCCCCGGAGGTGGGGTTTGGGGGGCGCGCCCGAGTGGGGGTGCGAGGCGGCGATAGCCGCCGAGCCTCCGCCGCGGTTCCGGTGGGAACAGCTGGAATCCCCCGGGCTACCGGAACAGCTGTTCCCGCTGTTCCTGCTGCTCCCGCTGTCCCCGCTGTCCCGGCTGTTCCAGCCGGAACCATCGGGACAGCGGCACCGGCCATGCCCGCCTCGCAATACACCCGCTTCTCCCACGCTGCCTCTCTCACCCAGCACGCGCTGTACGGCTACAGTTCCAAGTGCGACCTCTGGTCCCTCGGTGTGCTGACGCACATCATTCTCACGGGCGTGTCTCCGTTCTACGGGGACGGCTGTGTGCAAGGGATAGTGGAGCGCGCCAGTGTCGGGCAGGTGGACGTGCGGGCCGGGTACTGGCGCGGTGTGGGCGGTGGTGCAAGGGAGTTTGTGCGGATGTTGTTGGTGGTGGACGAGCGGGAGAGGTGCGATGCGGGCGGGGCCATGCGTTTGCCGTGGGTGGCAAGGCATGAGGGGGTGTTGGGGGAGTGCGTGCAGCGAGCGCAGCGAACGCAGCGAACGGTGTGAGCGCAGCGAACACCATGAGCGGAGTGAGCGGAGCGAGTGGTGTGGGTGTGGGTGTGCATTGTGCATTGTGTGCGCGGTGATCTAACTCCGGTAGATTGTGTGCCCGGGCAACTCCGGTAGATTGTGTGCCCGGGCAACTCCGGTAAAGCGTAACTG
>JAKTPZ010000063.1:0-21837 GCA_030579215.1 Maudiozyma pseudohumilis
GGATACGAGTGCAAATGGGACAGAGCGAGAGGGATACGAGTGCGAGAGGGATATGAGAGTGATACGAGAGCGAATGGGACACACCAGGGGATGTAACGGGATGGAGAGTGCACCCACACACGGTCAGGTGACCATGTCACTTTGTACGGATATCATTGTGTACGGAAATTCGGGTATCACCCCACACGAAGAGCGCACCCCCACACCCCCACCCCCACACACCCACACCTCGCTGCGCTCGCCACACCCACACACCCACCACTCTCGCCACACCCAGACACCTTCCGCCCGCCCGGCTGACACCCGGGCCGCCCGGGCCGAGCCGCGCCGCCCCGCAGCGGTCTCGCTCGAGCGGGACCCTTTAAGGGCGGCGCACTCCGATAATCGCATATGCCGTGGGTGCGCGCGCAACGCGTCATGCAGCCTCCGCTCGTCCGGCCGGCCGCCGCTCCATTGGGCCGGGCGCCGTTGCCCTCTGCCCTCTGCCCGCTGCCCGCTGCTCGCTGTGGTGCACTCCAGGGGACACTCTCCAGGGGACGTCTAGGCGAGGGTCCAGGCAGAGGGACTGAGAGACGAGAGACCGAGGGCCAATAGACACACCCACTGTAGAAGTGCTGGACTTTTGTGTTTGTGCACGGTGCGGTGCGGTGTGGTGCGGCTCGAGCTGCAGTCGGTGATCGTCTGTGCTGCGTGTATCGCCGACTGCACGTTGAGGGACGCGCATGATGTTGCAGTTATCTGGGGTGTTTGTCTGCGTGATGCTGTTGTGACCCTCTGCTTTGCGTTGAGTCAGACCTGCTTCCCCTGGGCCGGGGTGAAAGTGGTGTATTGCAATGGTGTATTGTCCATGAAGTCTTGTCCAGTGTCTTGTCCAGTGCCCTCCCTCGATGTATAAATACCCACCCTAACCCTTCGTTTCACTCTCTCGTCTTGTGTCTTCTTGTAATGTTGTATATACACTCACTCCCCACACCACCACACACACACACACTCCCCCCCCCACAATGCCTGTGTCCCTAAACAACGAAACCAACGAGTTCGAGCAACTCCAATCGCTCCTGAACAGAGACATCCAGTCCATCGAGCAGTGGTGGGCCCAGCCCCGCTGGTCCAAGACCAAGCGTAACTACTCCGCCAAGGACATCGCGCTGAGACGCGGCACCTTCGACGCCGTCACCTACCCCTCGTCCCTGATGTCCGACAAGCTGTTCAAGGTCCTCGCGGCCCACGCCGCCGACGGCACCGCCTCCCGCACCTTCGGCGCCATGGACCCGGTCCAGATCTCCCAGATGGCAAAGTACCTCGACACCATCTACATCTCCGGCTGGCAGTGCTCCTCCACCGCCTCGACCTCCAACGAGCCCGGCCCGGACCTCGCCGACTACCCGATGGACACCGTCCCCAACAAGGTGGAGCACCTCTTCAAGGCGCAGCAGTTCCACGACCGCAAGCAGTTCGAGGTCAGGGCCGCCGCCACATCGGAGGCCGCCCTCGCTGAGATGGGCCCCGCCACGGACTACCTCACCCCGATCGTCGCCGACGCCGACGCGGGCCACGGCGGCCTCACCGCCGTGTACAAGCTGACCAAGATGTTCATCGAGCGCGGCGCCGCGGGGATCCACATGGAGGACCAGACCTCCACCAACAAGAAGTGCGGCCACATGGCCGGCCGCTGCGTGATCCCAGTGCAGGAGCACGTCAACAGACTGGTCACCGTGCGCATGTGCGCCGACGTGATGAACTCCAACCTGATCATCGTCGCCCGCTCGGACTCCGAGGCCGCGACCCTGATCTCCTCCACCATCGACACAAGGGACCACTACTTCATCGTCGGCGCAACCAACCCGGACCTCGAGTACTCCCTCGCCGAGACACTGGAGAGGGCCATCCAGAGCGGCGCATCCGCCGAGCAGCTGCAGCGCGTCGAGAAGGAGTGGTCCGACAACGCGGGCCTCAAGCTCTTCCACGAGGCCTTCGCCGACGCCGTCAACGCCGACACCGCGATCGCCGACAAGCAGGCCGTGATCGACAAGTTCAACGCCCAGGTCGGCCCGCTGACCGAGACGTCCAACAGGGACGCCCGCAAGCTCGCCAGGTCCCTCTTGGGCGGCAACAAGGACATCTTCTTCGACTGGGAGATGCCCCGTGTCCGCGAGGGCCTGTACCGCTACCGCGGCGGCACCCAGTGTGCCGTCATGAGGGCCAGGGCCTTCGCACCATACGCCGACCTCGTGTGGATGGAGTCCAACTACCCAGACTACCAGCAGGCCGTCGAGTTCGCCGAGGGCGTGCGCGCGCAGTACCCGGGCAAGTGGCTCGCGTACAACCTGTCGCCATCGTTCAACTGGCAGAAGGCCATGTCCGTCGACGAGCAGCACACGTTCATCGAGAGACTGGGCAAGCTGGGCTACGTGTGGCAGTTCATCACTCTGGCGGGTCTGCACACCACCGCATTGGCCATCAACGCGTTCTCCAGAGACTTCGCGCAGGACGGCATGAAGGCGTACGCACAGACCATCCAGCAGAGGGAGATGGACGAGGGCGTCGACGTCCTAAAGCACCAGAAGTGGTCCGGTGCAGAGTACATCGACGGCATCCTGAAGCTAGCACAGGGCGGTGTCAGTGCAACCGCCGCCATGGGCGAGGGTGTGACTGAGGACCAGTTCAGAGACAAGAGCAAGTTGTAGGGAAGCGAGTCTTTGTATGGCAACTACTGTATATTCCATCTATATCCTATCTATATTCCGCCTATCAATAAAACTATGTTATAAGTACGCCATGTCCTAGTACAAGTACGCTATATCTATCAGTGCAAGTACGTTATATCTATTAATACAAGCACGCTATACCTAGTAATACATCTATTCGTTTAGACGGGGTGTTTGCATTGACACACCACTCGCACTGTATTAGGCACTTACCTGGCAAAAGCGTGTAGGAGCTTGCACTACTCAAAAGCGTGTAGGCTGCTGGTACATGTGCCCATGTGCAAGATCTGTGCTCTATTTTTAGTGCGACGCTATACGTCATGGACAGAGGTGCCTCGGGCGGGCAGCGACTAGAGCCGAGACACCCCGAAGGGGTAACTGCAGCCGGGCACGCAAAATGAAGAGTACCAAGAGGTGAGTGAATACAGAAATGGGAGAGTGAATACGAAAACATGGACAGGAGCATAGTTAGAGTGAATACGAAAACATGAGAAGGTCAACGGGGAGTGAAGATATGAGGGTTGTCACATAAACACAGACACCATTTGAAGCCGCACACTGGAAGGGATGACCGACTGCAAAGGGATGGCCGTACCACCCGACGTGAAACGGGAAACGGGAGAAGGGAGACGGGAGGGGAGACAGGAGGTGGAAACAGAAGCCGTTCCGCGGAACTGCACGGCGGCGGCGGCGGCACGCAGCACAAAGAACAGATCCGCACGTCCCGCAAGGGGCGGAACGCACAGACGGCGGCGGAGGGAGAGACATGGAGACGGAACGCAGAAGCGCACACGGAACGCAGACGTGCACACGGAACAGACACCCGCGGCATCTGAATCATGGCGGCGGTGTAAAGGTTGCCACCCGCCCCCGTTAGCTTCCCAGTGCGGAGGATGACTTCCACCACTGGGTCGCGCCCACAGAGAAAACAGTGCAACGCCACAGCCCACAGAGAAAACGGTGCAACGCCACAGCCCCCCTTCCGGTCCCTCGGCGTGTGGCTACCACAGAGGGGCCCGCACGCGTTGCGGTCCCGCGGAACAGGGCGCATCTCTACGTATATGCGCAGAACGGGCCGTATCTACACAAACCCGTAGAACAGGGCGCATCTCTACGTATAAGCGCAGAACACACCGCACAACTACAACGAGACACATAGCTCGTGAAAATGGTTTGAGGAACAGCCCCTCATTATTATTTATTTTTTTCGTTTCTCGTTGTTTTTGGGGCCGCCCCCCCCTCGAGAATTGCTTTTTCCTTCAAGAGCCACATCCTGCCGTTTCCTGTTTTCGTGTCCGGGGGGAGGGAAAGTGGTGCGGGCAGTTCTGTGGCAAGTGCTGGTTCTGGGTGGACAGGGCTGGACACTCCGGCCGCTGAGTCGCTGGGGCGGTGGGGGAGCGGGATGGACCCACTTTTGGGCCTGGGCGGGTGTTGGCTGCGGGGGTGTCTGTGCCGTGACCTTTATGGTATGGGGAGAGATGCGCGCATCCCCTCAGCCTGACTAGTGGCGCCCTAGTGCAACGAGGCAACAAGACAACAAGACAACAAGACAACGAGGCAAGTCACCATAGTCTACACAGAACTGCGCTGTTTCACCCTCCTCCCAGGCGTATGTAACAATACAATTCCGTCCCGTTCTGGAAAAACGGCACCACTGCTACGGTGACAATAGGCGTTGGTAAAGTAAGTAGGACAATAGGTGTTGGCAAAGTAAGCAAGACAATAGCGTTCCCAAAGTAAGTAGGACAATAGGCGTTGGCAAAGTAAGTAGGACAATAGGCGTTCCCAAAGTAAATAGGACAATAGGTGTTCCCAAAGGAGGGATAAAAGTTTAATCATCCCACTACCATTCTGGTTGTGCCGGTTCGAGCGAATGCGCAAAAAAAGGGCGGTGCAATCCCACCCTTGTCGAGAATGGGCAAGTTGCTTCCAGGTGAATGGACCAGGTGCGACCAGTGCCACTAATTAGGAATTGCATTCCGGGCTATTGTGTAGTTGTGTAGTTGTATTTGTTAGGGGGGACAAGGAACCTTGGGGCGCACTGATCTGGTGACACGCAGACACAATAGAGCAGGGCAGGGGCACCGGCAAGAACAAGAGAGCAAGGGCAAGAACAATTCTAGGTGAGATAGCGAAGCAGTGTCACGCCTCGAACGAGTACAATAGACGCAAATGGTAATTCCAGTTATTTGCACCCACGAAGCCATTCTCCAGCACCCGGGCCAGAGACGGGTGTTTCTGGCGGCTGCCGTTTCTGCATCCGTCGGTTCTTAGTTTTTTACACTTTTCTGCGGCGATTCCTTAGCGCGCGTCCCCAACTGGGCCGTCCCGAAAGGTGTCACACGCATCAATGCGCGGCACTGCAAATAGCGTAAACGCTCATGGGCAAACGCTCATGGGCAGGAGGGCAAACGCTCATGGGCAGGAGGGCAAGAGGGCAAGAGGCAAGAGGGCAATCACCTCCCTATACAGATAACTTTGTAACACATATCCATTTGCGGACTAGTGCGCAACACATATCCAGACTAGTGCGCAACACTAAAGCATATTACGGAAGGGGTAGCGCAAGGATGGAGTGGTATACCCGCGGCCATGGCTGTTCCCGCACGCTCGCACTACTTAGTAAACGCCGCACCTCCCCCGGGGCTGCCAGTCCCCAAGAACCCTGGGAAGACCGGCCATTAACGTTGTACAAGTTGATGGGTTGCAACACAGACACGCCTCTGCGCAGTTGTCTCCAGCACGGCCCCCGCCCAAGTGTCCAGTGGATACGGTAGCTGTCCTTTGTCCAGTGGATACGGTAGCTGTCCTTTGTCCAGTGGATACTGTAGCTGTCCTTTGTGCAGCGGTCCTTATGTTTTATTTGTTTTTTTCCTTTCTTTTCTTCTTTTGAGAGTCGTCATTGTGCGCCCGTTCTTCTGTGGGGTGGTCTGCCCGTTGCTCTGTGGGGTGGTCTGCCCGCCCCTCAGAAGTTGGCGCAGGCCCTCTGGAGGGCTTGGTTGGCTCTCCCTCTCCAGCGCTTCTCTCCCTGTTGCGTGCGTGTGGCACGGAAACTGAGCAACGGGTGGAGAGGCGGCAGAGCGACTCACTTTTTCCTTACACCACTTTACGTAATGGCTCGTTGGGAAACTGTAACTTGAAAATAGAGCAGAAATTGCTCTAACCGGCCCATGGAGTTGAGTAAATGCACGCACTCCTGCGGGCAAGGGAGATGAGGGAAAGTGGAGGGGGTGGAAATGGGAATGCTGTAGTAGACAAGACATTGCTGTAGTAGACAAGACATTTTCTGTAGTAGACAGACAAAACATTACTGTAGTAAACAGACAAGGCATAGTTGCTACTGTACATAGAACAGGTATCGCCCCTCAAACATGTGAAAATGAACGGATGTAATTGTAATTTGCCCAGCCCCTATCACATCAGTGTTACCCACACCACAAACTGTATTCACAAAAATGTGAGGAGGGGGGGCTATGGACCGTGGGACCATGGGCCGTGGCCCGCGGGCCCCGCGGAACGGAGAACTATGCTCCTAACTACACATACGCCGATGTGGCTTTGTCCAGCGTCCCTTTGCACCTACCTCCAATAACGACTCATTAGTAAGTGAGCGGCCGCTGCCCCACACGCCCACACGCCCACACCGAAGCATTTGCATTTCGCCACTTTTGTCTGCGCTCTTCCTCTGCATTTCGCCACTTTTATCTGCGCTATTCCTCTGCATTTGGAGGCCTTTGTCTGCGCTCTTCCTCTGCATTTGCCACCTTTGTGTGAGCTCCCCTTCTCGGCGCCCTCTGTGCAAAAGGATTGGTCGGCCCTTTTCTTCCTTGTCAGGTCTCTTCTCTGCCGAGCATCCCATCCCATCCCATCCCATCTGGTCTCTTGTTTCTTGTCTATTGTCTATTGTCTCTAGGTCTATTGTCACGCCCTGCGTCCCCCTCTGAGGGATATTGTGGGTCTACGGGTGCCATCTTTTTTTTTGTCTGCCCAATTCCCGTTGTCAGACAATTGTTCGCAGAAATTCCCCGTGGCGGTGCCGTGCAAGCGCATCTAAAACAATACAGTTTGAACGATAAGTACATACATATACGTTTTGTGGCCTGCGGTGTGTGCTCTGCTAATGGATGACTGCGGTTCTTGTTTCCGAAGAACACACAAACAGCACCCGAGAACGCCCTTCTCTTGCTAGAGGTGGGATCATCCCTTGCAACTCTGCTCGCGGTTGTGCAGGGAGTTCTCCGCTCTGCGGTTCTTCGGCTCTGCCCACTTCGTCATAGTTGTCTGCTGTGTTGTTGTGTTATTGTTGTTGTCTTTTGCCTCTCCCTCTCTGGCACATTGTCTGCGTTCTAGTGGTTTGGGCGCACGCATGATATCCGCTTTTTCGAATTATTCACGTTTGTTATGTGTCCCACCCAACTGCGTATACGTATTTTCTGGGTGCTCCTTTCCGCTTACTACGTGTTTTCTGGTTCCTCCCGTTTTAGTTTCGGGCCCTCCGATATCCACCCTTGCTGCGACGGTTTCTATGTGTTTGGCCTCCCAAATGTGCATTATTCTTAGTCACCCACTTTTGATTATGTTGTCGGACGGTCCTTCGGGGACTGTTAGAGGGCGCAACTCTGTAGTTGAGCGTGGAGGGGAGCTCTGTAGTTGAGCGCGAGGGGCAGAGCTCTGTAGCTAAGCTCGGGGGACAAACCGGTAGCTAAGCTCGGGGGGGGAGAGGTTTCTCTTGGTCCCGCGGATGATCGCTTCTGCGGATGTTTGTTTGCGGTAAGTCCCGCCTTGTGTGCGGCATCAATCATTTGATCGAGTTCAGTATGTGCCACTTTTGTCGGCGTGCCAGTGGCTTTGTTTGTGCCCTTCCTAAATTCTCTCTCTGGGATTTGTTTCGGGCCCGGAAGTGAGTCTCGCTGCACTGGTATGTATTGGCGATTGCTTTTCTGGCCTCTTTCTTTTGCTGTCTTCCTTTCTTTTGATTACGGGTGGCGGTGTCTCTCTCTCTGCCTTCGCCCCCTCCCCTTCGCTGTTTTCTTGCATAAGCACAGAGGGATCCGTCGGTGATGGTCCGTTTAGACACACATGCTCTGCTCACTTACCCCTCCTCTTTGTCTTGTCCGCGTGCGTCTAGTGCAGTGCGGATATACGCATGTACCCGGGTTCGGGTTGGCCTATTATTACTATTATTCATCATATTGCAATTATTCATATTATCACTAGCATTATTATTGTTACTACTGTGCATCGGCCGTGCGTTTTTCGCTCCCTTTTTCCCTGGTGATTACGAGAGCTTCTGTTCGTTATATAAAAGTGGCACATATGCGCCACACAGGACAAGGATTACGCCACTGATCGGAGGGGTTTCCTTCTTTTCTCTTTATGCTATTTTATCTGGTGTTTCATCTTTTTTTTTTCCTTTCACATCTTGTTCTATTCTCTACTTGAGTATATATATATATGCTACTATCTCTTATCGGTATTTCTTCCCGATATATTTTGACACATATACACAACTACTAAACACACTCAAGGATTAACTCACATACACATACGCAAACGATTCATCTCCAACCCGCCTATTCAATATGATGATGATTAACCACGCTGAAGAAGAACAGTTCAGGGTGACCAAGAACTCAGGCCATGGAACCACCCACCAGATCAGAGACCTGCTAAACTTCACAGACGCCAAGAAGTGGAAGCGTTTCTCCTCCAGGAGACTCGCCCTCATCGACCAGTTTGGCCTCTCTGAGCGCAAGGCCAGTGAGCAGGATGAAAACATCAAGCAGATCGCTGACATGCTGAGGACGGAGTTCGAGTACCCGGCCTCGTCGCAGGGAGAGTTCGAGAAGCTCGTGACAGCAGCTGTCCAGTCCGTCCGCAGAAACAGAAAGCGCTCCAAGAAGAAGACAATGAGCCGCATCAACAGTAATGGGACACACGTGCTCATGGAGTCCGGCGCCACCACACCAGTGTCTTCCGCGCTGATTTCGCCTTCATCTTCCACCTCTTCATCTCCTTCGCACATCCACGCCTCCGGGATCGCGATGGGCCCACACACAATGATCACTTCCATCTCGTCGGACATGCAGCACCACACACAGCAACAACAACATACTCCAGCACCTTCGTTCAGAGGATCAAACATCGCTGATCTACTGTCAGGTGGTCACCCAGGATCTGCCGCAAGTCAACAGCACATTTCTCCACGCTTCTCGCCTATAGCGGGTCGCCAACAGCTGTCTCACGACTTTGGCAGCAGCAATAATGCTGCAGTGACCGCCGCAACTGCCCAATACACCACCGATAATATTCATGAACCCATCAAATACATGCTGAGAACACTCATGCGTCTGCCAATCCCACTGAAACAGGCCCCAAGCCACGGCGTTTCCAACTTCCTAAAGGAGAGCCTGCTCACCAATGCCCAGCGCTCTACTTCATTAGCGGCTACCATCGACTCCTACGACGTCAACAGCAGCGACCAGTTCTCGACCCTGGAGACTTTGGGACAGACCTCCATTAGGGCCTCTGTCTCGCTCGTAGTCGAGAGGTATTTTGCCAGCACATTGCAACCAGCTCAGCTGGGTGCTCTGAGGGCCAAGTCCACATCCACCGAGTACATCAACACCATTACCGAGAAGCTGTTCAACGCACTTGTCATTGATCTACTGACATCGGAGGGCTTTGCAGTTAACCAGGTCGGTGTTCTGCCACAGCATAAAGTCAAGACTTTCAACTTGATAATCGGATCCGTCGTCAAGGATAACGGTTTCGACTCGATGCTTTTCCCACTGAACGAGCTCATTCAGAGAATAATGGCTACTGAGGTTGGGATCGCGCTTGTCCCATCTAGTTCTGCCGGTAGCGTCACACCTCCATCCCATCAGGTGCCTACTGCACCAAAGACCCATCTAAGCGGTCTGAACATGCTCAGCGATGTCTCATTGCGCGTCAACGGTCCAGCCCAGCCACAACAGCAAGTTTCTAACCAAGGCCCTATGGCACTTGTGGCCTCGCCTACAGTCATGGTGCCTCCACCAAGCGCAGCTATGGAGAGGCTCCCAAGCGTCGCCCTCTTCGACAACATTATCAAGAAGATCGGTGTAAAGAGCGAGTACAACCCCTTGCCCAGTATCGGCAGTGTAGGTGCAAGTGCAGGTGTGCCACCACTGAGCACCCAGCAGCCCATGCATTTACTGCCAAAGACAAACCTGACCACTAAGAGGTCGTTCGAGAACGGCAATCTTCCTCAGCCAATCCACCAGTACTGAATTAAAAGTACCGAAGAAACATTGTCGGAACTTTCTGAGCCGCCGTTTGCTGTGGCTTTAACATAGCGACGGGTGGTCATATACATATACTTACCTTATGTAGTTATAGAACTCAATATCCATATTTTTGCATTAAAACTAAGATTGAAATATTCAGTTGCATATGGTCGCCTTTGCCTTTAGGAGGAACGACAGGTATTCAACTAAGGAAAGGCGGCTAATTTCTTGCGGCGGTAATATGAAAAAATGAAAAAATTACAAGAGCGTAAGATAAGAAGGTATAGGTGAATTTGCAACTTAAACATGATCACAGTCAAGGTCTAACTATTATATACTCTGACAAATATCGTGAACAGTGCAATCCAGCAAGCTTAGGTATACATTAAAAGCACAAACATTTGCCGGGTCAATATTAACACCTGGATGCACGTCTTGAACGGTTCATTCAAATACAAGGAGAAGAGTGCAGATGCGTAGTTTCGGTCCCGCAACACCCATTCCCAGGGACAACCGCGCCTCACGCCAAAGGAGGAGCCATCGGCCCCCCGTATAATCATACACCAGCCTATTGGACATATAACTCTCATTTAGTATCGTGAAAACAATCCCGGGCCTAATAATTACATAGTGCTACACAGATGTGTGCGCGAAATGGTTAAGAAATACACATACATATCACGTTAATACTAACATTCCTGGGCCAGATGCTCCGCAAATGTGCCTGTTCATTCTAAAACACCTGCTTAGTTTCTCCATCTGCGACCGTTCTGTCTTCTGTTCCCGTTCCCGTTTCTGCCCTTATTCACTCTGGCACCGTTACCGTTACCGTTGCCGTCGTTCTTTCTGGTTCTGTTCTTGTTCAAGTGCAGTGGCTTCTTGACCAGGCCCAGCTCGACGGCCAGTGGAGAGCCTAGGTCAACTCCGAACTTCTCAATACGGGCGACGGAACGCTCCAGGTTGTCAATCTCTACCTGCTCCATACCGAACTTCTTGGCTCTGTGGATCTTCTTACCGAGAAGCTCCAGGGCCATCTTTGTTATCTCCTCCTTAGTTGGTGCTGGGACCACTTCCTCGGCAGCTGGTGCTGGAGCAGATGTCTCAGCAGCTGGAACAGAAGACACGGCAGCGGCAGTCTCGGCGGAAGCCTCCACGACAGCAACTGGAGCAGCCACAGGAGTAGTAGCAGTAGCAACTGGAGCAGCCACAGGAGCGGCAGCGGCTGGAACGGCAGCTGGAGCGGCAACAACCGGCGCAGCAACAGCGGCAGGCTCTGGATCAACCAATGCAGAAATTGGAGCAGCTCTAGTAGCTGGAGCGGACGCGACAGGAGTCACAGGCGCGGCACCAGCTCTGCTGGCATCGTCGTCCTCCAGTCTCTTAACAAGGTCTCCCTTCAGGCCGTCTAGCGCCAGGCCCCTGGCCGAAAGCAGCTCTTTCAATTGCACCACTGTGGACTTTGCGTACTCACTCATTGTATATATGTGTTGATGTGCTGCCCGTGTCTAGCGTGAGAACACAAAGCAAATGCATTCTGCTTCATGCTTCTGATAAACAGGGTCAAGTCCTGCCACGAACTGCTTGTTGGGCTTGCTGTGGCCGAAAACAAATGACAACCCTGTGCATATCACGCGCGACGTGTCGCGCAGTGAAACCCGCGTACAAACAATGCAATGCCACTTGGAAGTCTGCCAGCCTGGAAGCAGTTGGGAACAATAGCAACTAGGACCATCCTCATGCAATAGGGTGAAGCGGAGGGACTCGTTGCATCGGGGTTGAGGGTGGATGCACTGCTGGATTCAAGCAGGAGCTATGCATACTTTGGCAACCAGCCGACGCACAATCGCCCGTCCACTGCTGCTGGGCAAATGCGGGCTCTACAACCGCACAAAATGTGATAGCACACGCACTAACTTGCACAGGGACACCAAACACCACTTACCTTGGTGCTGTCGTAGTACATTAACACTACGGCAACACCGGCCTCTTCCAAGGTGCGGCAGTCCCGCTGGCCCAAGTGTCAAGAGGCCAGGAGCTCATCGCTCCTGCACAGCTCAATATCGCTTGCCACGGTGGAAACTTTTAGGGGATGTCCGGCATCCACAAATGCACTGCTAACAACCTCCGGAGTCTGCAGAGGCCCACGCAACGTTCCGGCGTTGGTCTGGGAGTTGTTTGTTCGGTGCCCTGTTCTTGTTGGATTATCGCATCTGTTGTTATTGCCTTGGCTCTTCTGACTGCGGGGGGAGGAAGAGGGTGTGCGAGTGTGTGGGAGTGCGAGTGCTCTTGCGCCATTTTCGGAGCAGTGCAGGGTGTTGTGCCCATGGAGCTTGTGCTTTCAGGCCCTGCGGGAATGAAGAGGCACCTTGGAGTTGCGTGTCTTGCTGATGCAGGCTTCTATGTTTGTTGCAGGAGCGATGATGCGAGCGGGGCCCAAGACCCGTGCGCTATTATGCTGGGTTCAGTAAGGGGTGACCGGCCTTATACATATGTGCGTATACGCATATGCACTTGTATGTGTATATATGTAGAGGCTCGAGTTCGCTAATTGGTTGTGGGTCTTGTGTGTTTGTGCTTATGCAGTTCTTGTTTGTTTCTTCTTACCCTGTTCTTGTCAATTTCTATTTACTGTGTTCTTGCCTCACTTTCAACAATTGAACAACAACTCATACACCATGCCACTAACACAGAAACCACTATCTGTAAAGATTAACGCCGCGCTACTCGATGTCGACGGTACGATCATCATCTCACAGCCAGCTATCGCTGAGATGTGGCGTGATTTCGGTAAGGACAAGCCATACTTCGACGCCGAGCATGTCATCAAGATCTCCCACGGCTGGCGTACATACGATGCCATCAAGAAGTTTGCCCCAGACTTCGCTGATGAGAAGTTCGTTGCCCAGCTGGAGGGAGCTATTCCTGAGAAGTTCGGTAAGTTCTCCGTGCAGGTACCGGGATCCGTGGACTTTTGCAATGCTATGAACGCACTGCCCAAGGAGAAGTGGGCCGTTGCGACTTCCGGAACATTCGAGATGGCCTCGCAATGGTTCAAGTTCCTGGGCATCAAGAGACCCGAGAACTTTATCACTGCTTCTTCCGTGAAGCACGGAAAGCCAGACCCAGAGTGCTACAGAACAGGCAGAGACGGACTGGGATTCCCTGTTAACAAGGAGCACCCAGAGCTGTCCAAGGTCTTTGTCTTTGAGGACGCCCCTGCTGGTATTGCTGCCGGTAAGGCCGCAGGATGCAAGATCGTCGGTATTGCCACAACATTCGATCTGGATTTCTTGAAGGAGAAGGGTTGCGATATCATTGTCAAGAACTTCGAGTCTATTAAGGTCAAGGGGTACAATTCGGCCACCGACGAGGTTGAGCTGGAGTTCGTCGACTACTTGTTCGCCAAGGATGATTTGCTCAAGTGGTAGGCGTGCTGTCTGGTTGCACGTTGGATATTTGTGCCTTGCCTACACTTTACATGATATAAAAACACCTATATAGTCTACTGTACTAATGTTTTAACGTATATAACGTTTTATGACAATCGTGATTCGGGTTCCAGCGTGAAGCAGGAATTAGGGGTGGATTACCTCTCGGTCATAATTATATTACGGCAAGGTTGTGCAATATTCCTTAACATCCTGGATGGTGTAGTTTTTGTGCTCAAAGGGAACAATCAGGAGTATCCTTTGGGAGGGAGAATATTCACATCAGTGGCGGTGTACTTGAGGTATTTTGGTTGGGTTGTGCAAAAGAAGCTATTGGGCTACGCCAAATATAGGAAAGTAGTCAATTTTATATAAAGAAAGGAACAAAACTCACAGTGTCATGATGAATTGTTGACAGTTGTTCATGAATACTTGATATTTCTATGATATTTCCAATTGGACGTCATCTCTATTATAACCAAATGCAAAGTATTCTAACGACACCTGGGGTGGAAATCGCACATTCCAACAGTATCCAAGCAAAAAACCACGCAATCAACAGTCATTTGAAATGTATAATTCCACGCCTGCGTATTATTCAATCACCCACCATTGGGTCGAGATCAACTGAAGGAGTCACTGGTTCGCGCGACTATGCGGCTGCACATAACAAGAATATGAAAACAATATCCAAAACAGTAAGGAACAACTCACAACTCACAACTCACAACTCACAACTCACAACTCACAACTCACAGTCTAATAACGCACTACAGCAGAATAAATGTCTAGACGTGTTGTTATTACTGGGTACGATTGCCTCACGCCACTAGGTACTAACGCATCTAAGTCGTGGACGAACCTCTTGGGGTCCAAGCAATGTTTGACCAGTGTCGAGGATCTGCCAGAGTATGACACTCGCTACAGACCATTTGCAAAGCATATGCCACCACAGTTAAAAGTGGGGAAATGTCCCACACCCGAGATAGTTGAGGGTCTGTTTTCAAGCCAGGACCAGCGGAGAATGTCCCCAATGATGAAGAATACAATCGCAACTACGTTCCATGCATTGTGCCACGCAGGTATGCTGCCTGAGGGCACATCATCATTCAATATATCAGGGACAAACCCGGAGCGTATTGCCACCTCCATTGGAACAGGTCTACCAGCTGTCAATGATATCTACGATGCAGCTGTAAGTATGGCGGTGGACAACAAGAGAGCTTCTCCGATGCTCATACCAAAGATCCTAGCGAATATGGTAGCAGGTGCTGTCTCGATAAAGTTTAACGCCAGGGGGCCTTCCCAGACAACATCTACAGCATGTGCTACAGGGAACAACGCAATAATCGAAGGATTTAACTGTATTAGGAACGACATGGCTGACGTTGTCATTGCTGGTGCCACCGAGGATTCTTTGCACCCTTTAACCATTGCAGGATTCCATAGATTAAAGAGTCTCTCCAATGACTCGGCTTCGAAGCCATTTGACGAGGAGCGTAATGGATTTGTTATAAGTGAGGGTACCGGTATTATTATCCTAGAGGAACTTGAACATGCACTGGAAAGAACGAGTCGGTCTGGTGTGCAGGGACGAATTCTGGGCGAACTAGTAGGAGTAGGTATGTCAAGTGATGCGTACCACATCACATCGCCCGAGGAGAATGGCGATGGTGCACAGAGGGCAATAGAAATGGCACTAAGGACAGGAAAGGTTCCAGCTGATAACGTTGATTTCATTAATGCACACGCTACATCTACACAAATTGGTGATATGGCTGAGTTAACAGGGATCAGCAAGGTATTCAACAGGACTACCGATAAACCATTGTACGTCACTAGTAATAAGGGATCAATGGGTCATCTCCTCGGAGCATCTGGTCTCGTTGAATCGATATTCACCCTACTTTCCCTAGAGCATGGCGTTATTCCTCACACACTCAATGTAAAGAACGAAATCCATGCGAATAATGAGTGTGATACGATACGGGTAGTTAAAGAGAAACCATTGCAGAAGACAAGAATGCAATACGCCATCACAAATAGTTTTGGATTTGGCGGTGTAAATACTTCCTTACTGTTCAAGAAGTGGGATGCATGAGCTAATGGGCGTATGCTTTGATTATTATTCTAGCAATAGCACTTGAACAATCTGATGAATTTATTCAGGGATAACTCTATAAAATAAGGGCTAATATGTATATAATATGCAATGTGGAATGAGAGAATGAATATATTGACAATAATCTTGGTGAGACAAGTGGAAGAAACTCGCCTGCTTAACGACCGAAATATTTCAGTTCGAACGGCCTTATCACGTTGTATGTGATGAATGCCCAGGATGCACCGAGTTCAAATCCAATGTCACCGCCGTTATCACCAATCAAACGGGAAATCTCGCCGACCCAGTATGTCTGGCACATACCCAGGGCTACACCAAATGCCGCGACAATTAGGGCACATGTTCCTGCAATACCTATTGGTAACCTGCTGTTATCGTTCCAGTCCTCAATGTTGTAGTTTTTGAAGGAGTTTTTCCTGTAGATAAGATGTTCAGAAAGGGCTATCGAGATGTAAATCGCGAGGTAGTAACCAATAGAGTCCATGAAGTACTCCATGAAGGCGTCGAAGTAATAGACAGCGGCAATAGAGATACCTAGTGCAGCCGCATTACCTGTCAAGGTCCACAGAACTCTAGGAACCTTAGAAAATGGACCCCACATGGCCTGAGCAGAAAGCGCGATAGTGTACATGTTGGGTACGTTATTTGCAACAGTAGAAAGTGCTAGAATGACACAGCAGAATTCACCAAACCCGTGTAGGGAGTTTGGCACCAAAATTGCGTATGTGAGACCACCCATGGAGTTAGTTTCGTAGTACTGGGCCCATACAGGGTCGTTCACAGCACCTCTTGCGCAGGCAGCACCAAGGATCATACAGAAAAACAGTGGGAATGAGAGACCAGCAACCAGTGAGAAAAATATCTTGTACTTGTTGGTCTTCTTTGGCATGTAGACAGTGTAGTCAGAGGCGTATGTTGTCCAACCAGCGGCAAAACCGAAAACGGCAGAACCAAATGAGAGAACACTACCAGCTGTTGTAGGGCCTGAGGTCCATTCTCCTGAGGTGAAGTTCCCCGACATCTTTAGACGGGCAATAATGACAAGAAAGACTGCAAAATTTGGGATCCATGAGTACTTCTCGTAGGTGTGGATAATTCTCAAACCGAAGAAGGTCACCATGACCGTAGCACCAATGATGATGATACAGCCTGCCCACAACGGACACCTATGGCCGGAGTTCTCACCCAGCAGATTGAACAGTTGCGATGAGGCGACCGTGTTGACGATACCCCAACCGACACAAGCAACGACATTGATCATTGCGAATATCCTGGCGGTGACGTTACCAATGAGGAACCTGGACAGGACCATCTGTCTCAAACCAAACTCTGGTCCGAACAGTGAGAAGAATGCAACAGGGATAAGACCCAGGATGTTAAAGAACACAATGACCAATACCGAGGTACCGAAGTTGAGGCCGTAAATCATTGGACCCAAACCACCAATAGAGAAGGCGGCTAGCACCATATTGGCCGAGAACCACATCGAGGCGGCATTCAGCAGCGAAGAGTCGTTCTGCTCTTCCTCTGTGACCGGCTCGATACCCTTGGTTTCCGTGTTCATCTTGGCAGCAAACGTGTTAATCCAGGAAAGCTTCGTCTCCACGATAGCATCGTTGTCGGAGGTGTTGGACGAAGCATCGCCGAATATCTCTTGCTGGCTGAGCTGGGTGCCTAGTTTCTTGTCAAACGTGGCGCTGCTGTTTTTGAGCGACTCGATATCGCTCATTTCATATGGCTTGTTTTCATACTTCATAATGTTGAATGTATCGTTATTTGGTATGGTTTATTGGAAGTAAAACGCGGACACACGCACAGAGTAGCGAGAGCAACAGAACAATTATACGCACAGTAGCGAGAGCAACAGAACAATTATATACACATCTAAGAACTACACAAAGAAGATAAAGGAAAGGAGTATTATTAACTTAACCTTTATTCTTTATCTTTTATCTCTTGTATCGCGAACTACAAAACAAGATAAACGATAGCCAGGATAAGTCCACAAACACGGCGTTTGGTCCCGGATTATATACCCCGCGGAAGGAGAAGCATTACACCGGGGGGTTGAGAATAGCAGGCAGGCCTTCCGAACCCTCCAGTATCACAGGCCTCTCTCTCTACATCTGTGTGTCACGAACCTGGGCCTCCCCACCTCCCTCATCGCCCTGGGTGCCCCGCTGCCACTGTCAACAGGCGCAGCGGGTGCCCAATCTCTCCGTAGGATCTGCTGATTGTTGCGGTGCTGCGGTGGTTTCTGAGGGCTGCTGGAACAATTGACTCTCACCGCGGTGTTCTACGCATTTTTCTGTGGGGATGACCGAACAGAGGCCGTGTCCTCCCTTTGTCCAGGCCAGCAAGAGCAGGACAAAGGTCACTGTCGCTGGAGGAACTGGTGCAATGTGCCAGATGGTGTGACACATAAATGTAAGCACCAGAGGGCACGGCTAAAGAACGGCGAAGATCGGCCCATTGTAGCCCTAACAGCGTTTATTCACATTGTGTGTGCAATTTAGCGGCGCCCCGAAATTAATTTACAATAAATTGCGACGCCCGGAAGAAGTCAAGGAGCGAAAAAGTGAGGGACAAATATATGCAAATGTGCAAAAGAGAAGTTCGTGACATCGCCAAGAGGCGGGAGGGCATGTGATGGCGTGGGGGTGGGGGTTGTATTGATACCCCCTCGTGTTTCGAGATATTGGGATGGCGTGGGGGTTGTGTTTCGAGATATTGGGATGGGTTGTGGCACCAAGGCCTTGGCCATGGCCATTGCCATTGCTGTTTTTGTTAGGTGTATTTTGAATTATGTACTGTTTTGTTAGGTGTATTTTGAATTATGTACTGTTTTGTATACATATAGTGGTACTGCTCGGTTGAGCGCGTATGCAATGTGTATGTATGATGGTTGTGTGTGTGTGTGTCCGTGGCGCTGTGTCCGTGGCGCTGTGTGCTAAATATAATGCGAAATGGGTGTTCGTGTGCGTGATGAGTATTCTTACTACCGTTATTATTATTACTGTTATTAATGAGCGCCTGCATCGGTGTTTCCCTCGTTATCGCTGTTCCAGAACCTGTAGAGTAGGTTGGCGTAGCGTTCCATTTCTTCTACCGTTATAATGAGCTCGAAGTCGCTCAATACAAGGAACTGCAGCTCGAGGTGGTTCATCTCCTTGAGAGAAATACCACCAACACGCGCATACCGCGAATTGCTGTAGAAGAAGTCGCTGAAAAACTTGGTGCTCACCGTTATACCCGCGATGATCAGTCTGTGTATGTTGTAGGAGTCCATGACAAATGTCTGGTACGGTTGGTCGTTGCCGGCCTCGCTCCCGGCCTCGCTCCCGGCCTCTGTGGCCGTGTCTGCTGATGACTGCGAGTTCCGATTATTCTGTTCTTCCATGCACTCCTCGCCCTCGCGCAACAGCTCCTTGTCCTCCGTCTCTGCCTGTGCGTTGTCGTTATGTTGTTGGGCTGCCGAGTTGGCCTGCTTGGCCCTCTCGGCCGCCTCTTGCAGTTTACTGTTACACTTCTTGGAAATTCTATCAAAATATATCAACAGCGACAGGAACACGTCGTTGGTTGTCGGGCAGTACTTCTGTATTCTGTGGAAGTACTGTTCCAGGCCGATCTGTGGCACGTGTTTACCCTTGAAACTGAGGATCGAGGCGATGAGTGCTCGAGACGTGTCGTCGTCGTCGTCGTCGTCGTTGCTACTGCTGTTGCTGCGCTCGCTGTCATCAGATCCAAGCTGCTTGTCTGAGTCATCCAGCAAGTCTGTGGGCGACCCTGTGTTTAGCCTGTCGTTAGAGTTTACAATCTTCTCCAGCAGCGCCGTCAGCATCTGAATAAGCTTGTCGGTCGGTAGAGTCACAATACTCATCGCGTCAAATTTATACTCGAAGCTAGGCTCGCCCGGCCGAGTCTCCTCTGCGGTTGTGCTGGTGCCGGTACCGGTGCTTATACTTGTTCTCGTGCCCGTACTGGCAACAGACTCGTTGTCGTTATTGTTATTGTTACTGTTGTCCTGTTTAGGGACATTCGCTGTTGTCGTCGTTGATGGTACGTACGACGACGACGCGGGCGAGCTGCTCATCGCGTCTCCCGTCGACACCTTCGTGGTGACAACTGCCCCGCGGGGTCCCATTTCTGCACTAGTCAAATCTGCCGCCGCCCCCGCTCCAGTGACACTCGTCGTATCCCCATCCTTACCTGCATCTTCCCTTGGAAGTGCGCTAGCGGCAGCATTCTCACCCCCGTCGTACGCAAACTGGGTAGGTGTATTTCTCATGCTAGACGCCGATACTACACTACTCATTTCTCTGCTGGACTGTTGCTGTGTTGCACGACTAGCCATGCTGTGCACCTTAGTAAGCCCTTTTATCCAGCGTGTGTGTGTGTGTGAAGGGCGCACCCTTTGCTGTAGGGGTTGCGTTGTGTGCATTACGCCGCCTCTCCTTTTTTTGGCCTGGCCGTTTCGTGTTTTCGCCGCTGTTTTGGGTGTTGCCCGGACAGTTCGATATTTAGGGCTGGGACGCCTGTTTATAGGCTCGTTGAGGTTGCTATATAGGTATGTACATGGGCGGGGGGTGTATTTACTTGGCTCCCGGTGCGAGGGTGTGTATTTACTTGGTTCCTGGTGCGACCACTTCTCCGTCCTTGGTTGTCACCTCTCCCGTGAGGGGCTGTATCGCCTCGTACTTCTTGCGCAGGGCCTGCTGCAACTCGTGGTCGGACTTGTTGAAGCTGCGCTTCTTCTCCTTGGCGGCGGCGTCGAGGGTGCTGGAGGGAGCGTTCTTGGCGGCGGCAGCTGCAGAGGCCTCGGCCTCGGCTGCCCGCTCTGCCCGCTTCTCAGCCACACGCTTGGCGTCCTTGATCGGTCCCTGGTGCAGCGTGTCGCGCTCCATGTCTTGCACGATGTGCACACCGATGACTGTGGTGACGCAGAACACGCACGACAGTGCGAATGTGATCTTGCTGGCTCTACTCATTTGTGTTGTGAAATAATTAGGGGATGCGGGGATGTGCTGTCTTCCTCGTGTGTTCGCTTGGCAGCTTTTTCTTTGTGTGTTGTCCTGGCTTGTCCTGGCTTGTCCTGGCTTGTGCACTTGTAGATCTATGTGCAAAATAGCAATATCCCAACACTGTGCACTTTTATCTCTCACTCCCTTGTTAGCGAGCAAATTTCCATTGCAGGGCCTTCTTCGCTCCGTGCCGCGTTGCCGCATCGGTGGCAAATGCGCACATGCACATATAAAAGGGTTGCTGCTCCTTTGCACTAGATTTATGCTAGTACACCCCTCCTTTACACTAGAGGAATGGTAGTACACCGCTCCTCTCACACCGCCCCAAACACACCCCCGCAATGGCCGTCAAGATCACCCCAATCAACTCCTCCAAGTCCCCAGCCCCAGCCGCCCCGTACTCGCACGCCGTCAAGGCCGGCGACTTCATCTACCTGTCCGGCCAGATTGCACTGACCTCTGAGAACAAGCCGGTCGGCGGACCAATTGGCCAGCGTGCCAGACAGATCATGGAGAACATCAAGAGTGTCCTGGCCGACTGCAACTCCTCCCTGGAGCGTGTTGTCAAGGTCAACATCTTCCTCACCGACATCAACGACTTCGCCGCGTTCAACACTGTCTACGGTGAGTACTTCAACACCCACAAGCCGGCCAGATCCTGCGTCGCTGTCGCCGCTCTGCCACTGGGCGAGACCGTCGAGGTCGAGGTCATCGCCGTCGAGAACGAATAAGCGCGCCGTATAGATATATAGAATACGTAAAGAAATATAATGTAATCGTGCATTAGCCAAGGCATAGGTGTGCTAGGGGGATACTGTGATCAATTGCAAAGATATCACACAAATGCTTACAATATCACACAAATGTTTACAGTATCACACAAATGTTTACAATATCACACAAATGCTTACAATATCACACAAATGTTTACAGTATCACACAAATGTTTACAATATCACACAAATGTTTACAGTATCACACGCATCATCACACGCATCATCACATGCATTGCCTGGCGACATTCGCCCAATTTTGTGACTGCTCTTGGTGCACGGGCGGGTGTCTGGGTGTGCATTTCTGAAAAATATTGTGAAAATGCGCAACTTTCACAAAAATGGAATTTTGCGAATTTTTCACGTTCCGCTCGTTTCCTCTTTGTGTCCGTGCAGCGTTTTCTGAGGCAACTGGCGAACAGTGCAAACAGCGCAAACATCGACGAAGCACGGCAACAAGGAGAGGCCATCTACTCGCACCAGGGGGAGCTGTGCAGCGGCTGCTGGGTTGGACTGG
>JAKTPZ010000063.1:21857-52846 GCA_030579215.1 Maudiozyma pseudohumilis
AGACAGATCATGGAGAACATCAAGAGTGTCCTGGCCGACTGCAACTCCTCCCTGGAGCGTGTTGTCAAGGTCAACATCTTCCTCACCGACATCAACGACTTCGCCGCGTTCAACACTGTCTACGGTGAGTACTTCAACACCCACAAGCCGGCCAGATCCTGCGTCGCTGTCGCCGCTCTGCCACTGGGCGAGACCGTCGAGGTCGAGGTCATTGCCGTCGAGAACGAATAAGCGCGCCGTACAGATATATAGAATACGTAAAGAAATATAATGTAATCGTGCATTAGCCAAGGCATAGGTGTGCTAGGGGGATACTGTGATCAATTGCAAAGGTATCACACAAATGTTTACAATATGACACAAATGCCTATAACATCACACGCAACATCACACGCATCATCACATGCATTGCCTGACGACATTCGCCCAATTTTGTGACTGCTGTGGGTGCACGGGCGGGTGTCTGGGTGTGCGTTTCTGAAAAATATTGTGAAAATGCGCAACTTTCACAAAAATGGAATTTTGCGAATTTTTCACGTTCCGCTCGTTTCCTCTTTGTGTCCGTGCAGCGTTTTCTGAGGCAACTGGCGAACAGTGCAAACAGCGCAAACATCGACGAAGCACGGCAACAAGGAGAGGCCATCTACTCGCACCAGGGGGAGCTGTGCAGCGGCTGCTGGGTTGGACTGGACTGGACTGTGTTGGACTGGACTAGGTTAGCCTAGGTTAGACTAACCCAGGCTGGGCTGGCAAATTTTCCAGCATTGGCCGTTGAAAGCGTGGGATGGGCGTTTGTATATAGTGGTGGTACCTCCGGTTCTCGATGTTTTGTGATTCACTAGTATCGGTACAAGAGGAAACCAGACAACTATATTAACGATGGCTCAGCGTGTTACTTACAGAAGAAACAATCCATGTATGTTATAGCAGACGAAATAGGAGGGAAAGAGAGGAGAGGAGTGGAGAGGAGACGAATTAGATTTGAGGATGGGAAGCCGGGTGGAAGTGTATATTTCTTCGCCAGAGGCTGTGCGGAAGGGTGTATCTATTGTTGTGAGTATAGTGGAGTGCAAATGGTAGCTGCTGCGCATGTGAGGGGAGGTGCGCAGTTGTACCTGTGAATCAAGATGCAGTTGCATCTGTAAAGCAATATGCAGTTGCACCTGTGAAGCAATGCACAGCAGTATACCAGGGCGGCGTGCGGTCAGTGCACTTTGAAATGTACTGTAGCATGCACCACAGCACCACCACACTTACAATGTTACAGAGAATTTGCCGATCTAACAACAATCTCCTCGCTCTTACCTTTTTTTCTTTTATTAAATTTCCAACAAAATGACAACTTTACTAACAAACCTTTGTTCGTGTATATCTATGTTGCTTGCCAGAGCAGCTTACACACCGACATTACCATTATAAACAGACAACACCCGTTCTAACCAGATCAAGGTCGTCAAGACCCCAGGTGGTATTCTACGTGCCCAGCACGTCAAGAAGCAGGCTACCAGACCAAAGTGTGGTGACTGTGGTATCGCTCTTCCAGGTGTCTCCACCATGAGACCAAGACAGTACGCTACCGTCTCCAAGACCCACAAGACCGTTTCCAGAGTCTACGGTGGTTCCAGATGTGCCAACTGTGTCAAGGAGAGAATCGTCAGAGCTTTCCTAATCGAGGAGCAGAAGATTGTCAAGAAGGTCGTCAAGGAGCAGACCGAGGCTGCCCAGAAGGCTGAGAAGAAGGGCAAGAAGAACTAAATGTTTTCGTCATTAAAAATCGGGATATAATCTATTATTATTTTTTCTCTCTCAAATTTCACATATAATTATACATGACAAATTAAGATCATTTTTAGAATTCAATTATTATTGTTTTAGCAGGGGAAGGCAAGGCGAGGTGCGGTTGAGCCATAATTTGTGTTAGTGTTTGCTCTACTCTAGCCATCGTCTTTTTTTTTAATGCTGGAAGGGACATTCGTTTTTATCAAAGACCCTTTAACATCTGTATATACATATATATGTAGCATGTGGCACTCAAGCAAATATTTAAATGGAATTGTATAATTACGTTCACGTCGTTCCGTTGATATTACTCCAAACGGTGTTTCAACGGCAACCATGCAATATAATACTTGTTACGTTAGCTGACACACTTCTCATATACGCTACATATGATACATATATACTCATACTGCCGGCAAGCGTTGAATATTCTACGAAGGGAGGGAGGTGTTTATAACGAGGAGAGGTCAGCACATGTGCAATTCCTTCAAAGAACAGATATACGTTGAGATGTTGACTCCTCGACGACCAAGACGTTGTGCGGGCATTCTTAGCGTCAGTGTGCCAGGACAGCTTCCTCTTTTTAGGGTGTACGGATGTATATCCCTTTTGGAACATGCTGACACAGCGACAACGACGCGCCACACAATTTAATTAAATAGTTTTTTCGGGTTTTTTCTGGTCAAAATTTAAATCCTGTTGAAAATTGGCCGCACCGAGACAGTTCGCGCAGGCGAACGGAGGCGTTGAAGGGGTTGTTATCTGACAGATGGCAGTTGAAGGCCCCTGTCCAACTCGATTTGAAGAGGAAAGAATAATGATTCTGACTGTCTGAAAGTTGCACTCGCCACGAAATGATTCAGAGGTTCGTGTCGAAGTGGAATGGAGGCAATATCTCTATTTTTGTCCTATATAGCTCCAATATACTCTAAATGAGCTGATGTTTGGATATGCGCTTCCGGTCGTTTTTCTGCACTCGGGAGTGGGGTCTAAAATGGCCTTGGTTAGTATGGAAAGGAGCACAGAAAATAAATTCATTAAAATAATTGCACCTAAGCTAAGCAGTAAATGTGTATATACCCATGTCGCTCATGCCTATACGTTCACCACGCAAGTGTATATACACCATACATCGAAGGTGGCGTATTACATCGTGACAGGTATATGTCAGCTTCCTAAATGCTGTACGATTATTCAACCCAAACACCCTGACACGGTGCACTGCTTCCTGTTTCACTCATATGTGCTACCATTTGTCACGCATGATGTCCTACTGCAATTACTGAGCAGATAAATGTTGTGCACATTTCTTATATTCACATTTGTTTTTTTTTTCCTCTGTCGTCTTATTCCTGGCCCTTTTGTCTCCGGTCCCACTGCTGTTTTTCTAATGATGGGCGTCGCCTCTTAATCGTTCGCAGAGGAATTGCGGAAGACTTACCGGACCCAGACACCGACATCGTCTTGTTTTCGGGTTGGCCTCGGCTTCGGTGGGTGCGCATGTCTAATAAACCACATCTTGAGAATAAATCGAGGGGCTCTATTGTTCTGAGCCTGCTGATACATCATTACATTTATTTTTTTATATATGTTGACTGCGCGTTTCCTGTGGCCCTTGGCATGTCTTGTTGCAACGGTGACTCCTACAGTTGCTGAGCTACAGTCTGTCGTTTACATTTTAATGAAATCGTGATACTGGACGCACTTTTCATTGTCTCGGATGAATGCAGATTTTCCAGACACAGTCGTATATATAGGGCCTAAATCATCCAATATTTCGTTGTCCTGTCACACCCTTGGTTCTTGGTTCCTTCTATATTTTTTTTTGTCAGTTTGCCCCACTCTCTCTCTCTTTTGGGAATATTTTTTTTTCCGTTCAATTTGAGGGAAATTAATTTCCAACGTCTGTCATCGATCGCCGCTTAGTTCTACTGACATTTCATAGCAGCGAATATTGTCTAGTGTTACTTTCCACGTGTTTTTGACATAGGTTCATCTCCGGGTTTTACTAGTGTTAAATTTCATAGCCTTTTTAATACTTTATTGTCAAGAGGCACAAGATCTGCTTGTATCACGAAACTTATATATACGTGATACTTTTTTATTCTACACTGCAATAAAAGAAATTTCTTCACTATCATTTAATGTCGGGAGAAGAAATTATTGCCAAGAATTATACACTCACCGATGTTGAAAAAGGTCTCGAGATAGAGGATGTTCCATCAACAGCGTCACCAGTTAGCACATATGACAAGAAAGGTGACGAGGACATTGAAAATGAATATCCCCGCGATAGTACTGATGTCAGCTCCGGTGACCTTTCGTTCTATGAAAAATGGTTCCAACAACATAACGTCGACTCTAGTGGTATAGAGCCACTGACTGATGAACAAAAGACTGATCCATCTATCCTTAATCCCACTATCGTCTGGTTCTCCGCTAATTTTGTTCTTTCAGCCTATGCTATTGGTGCCTTGGGTCCTATGGTGTACGGTTTGAATTTTGGTGCATCGGCGTTAACAATTATATTTTTCAATATCCTTGGTGTCATTCCAGTTGGATACTTCTCTGTATTTGGTGCGAAGACCGGTATGCGTCAGATGATCCTTTCCCGTTACTGGATGGGTAACATCACTGGTCGTTTCTTCTCATTCATTAACGTCATTGCCTGTGTCGGTTGGTGTGTTCTGAACACAATTTGTTCAGCTCAGTTGCTAAATATGGTGAGTTACGGTTCACACCACAGGTTGCCGCTTTGGGCTGGTTGTCTTGTTATTATTTGCGGTACAGTCATTGTTTCATTCTTTGGTTACAAGGCAATCCATAGCTTTGAAAAGTGGTCATGGATCCCTAATTTGGCCATCTTTTTTGTTATTCTAGCAAGACTAAAAATATCAGGGAAATGGAGTAACGGTCCATGGACCCACGGCCCTACAACAGCCGGTAATGTTTTATCGTTTGGCTGTGCCGTCTTCGGTTACTCCGGTGCTTGGGCAACGTACTCCTCTGATTACACTGTGTTTATGCCAAGATCTACCAACAGCTACAAGATTTCGATCGTCCTAGCCGTCGGTATTTTCATCTCCCTCTGTTTCGTGATGATTCTTGGTGCAGCCGTTGGAATGGGAGGTGTCAACGACGACGCTTGGGGTAAGCTTTACAAAGAAAACTCGATTGGTGGTCTCACCTACGCAGTTCTAGTACCGGATTCCGTTCATGGTTTTGGTCAATTCTGTTGTGTGGTCTTGAGTTTATCCACGATTGCGAACAATCTTCCCAACATGTATACCGTTTCCTTATCCACACAGGCATTGTGGTCCCCCTTAGCGCGCGTCCCCCGTCCTTGCTGGACCATCGCGGGGAATGCCGCAGCACTCGCTATTTCAATCCTAGCCTGCTACTTCTTTGAATCATTCCTGGAGAATTTCATGAATACAATCGCATACTACGGAGCCATCTACATCTCACTGGGTCTCTGTGAGCACTTGGTTTTCCGCCGCAGCTTCCGCAATTACAATCCAGAGGATTGGAATAATAGGAAAAAGTTACCTATCGGAATCGCTGGCACAGCAGGCTTTATCGTAGCCTGTTTCGGTGTTGCCTTGGGCATGGACCAGTCCTACTGGGTCGGTGAGATTGGCAGACACATTGGTAAGTACGGCGGTGATATTGGTTTCGAGATGGGAGCTGCATGGGGTGCAGTCGTGTATATCGCAGTGAGACCCTTTGAAATCAAGTATTTCGGTAGATAACGATTTTTCTCTCCCATCCACTCCCTTATTTTAATACGTTGCTCCTTATTTGCACTTAAATGAGCATTATTTCATTAGTACGTATCTAGCAATATAATGAGCAGAAGAAAAAAATGCATAGTAAACGATAAGCATCAAACCGCAAAAACACGTAAGTGAGGGATAGGTAAGGTAGTGGGGATGGTATCCTGAACGGATCACTTCTGAGCTATCTGCACTTGTGTACATATCGCATTAGCAGTATCGGTCCTATGAGAACGTCGCCGGACAATTTTGGACGAGAATTTCACCTTTTCGGATAGGTAGAGTAACGTTTCCAAGACAATAGAAGTCGCGATACCCTTAGTCGAGGTCGAAGTAAGTCCAACCAAGGCCCAAAACAATATGACTCCGGTTCGACTCAATGTCACTGATAAGCGACAGTGCCCCGGTGAACGCCGTGTAGTCCCAAAAAAAAAATAAGTCCACAATATTTTTATTGTTCTGAATTTATTGGCAGAGGACAAGCGCAGGCCTGCGTCGCCGTCAGATAAGCCCGCTGACATCTCTTGCAGCAGGAGCACCGATGCACTGACAACAGAGAATGGCGCAGGGGCGGACTGATGGACGGCGCCCAGCCACAGTTGCAATGTTGCATTAGTTGTGAATACTGGTGCAACAGCGCTGCATGTTTATCGTCAGCGACCATTTTGCTGACATTCAAGGCAGTGATTGGAATTGGGAGGAGTAGCGGGATAGTCGTCCGAAGTTTCCACTGTCCAAAACCAGATAAGACATACTCGAAATACTCCTACCTGGCAGTAATTTGGATCCGGACATCCGATGAAGTCAGCGCTGTTTCACTCCGTGTAATTTATTTTAATTTACAAGTAATTTACTTCTGCATCGTATCTACTTCTTTGGCTCTCTCATTTTTTTTTTCATCTGGGGCTGTTAGTCAGTGACGCATGAGTGAAAAGTTTTCCTTACTTCTTTTGTTTTATCCTAGTAACTCCATCTGCCCCTGGCTGATTTTCACCGAATGATATTGTGTATTGGATGTAGGGTGAAATTAATGCTGTTTATTATGTCATCAACAACCTGAACGTCTTTATTTCTTGCATGTATATATAGGATGGTCCTTTAGCATGTATGTTATGGTGAAATATCTTGGTATGTCGTACTAAGCATATTTCTTTTGGTAGTAGTAATTATTTTGTAAAAATCTCCACACGCCAAGCCTTTTGACACACCTATACAATATGGGCTTCTCTTTTAAAGAATTAATACATAAACAAAGTAATGAAATATCAACTGTGTCTGATATTTCAGACACAGAAAAACAGGATGTTCAGATGAGGGTTCTGGGCAAAAAGGATATTAACGACTCTGAATATGACAATTCGACGTCTCCTGCCAGTTACGAAAAGTATGAGCCAAGGACGTTTATGGATGAGGCTGAGGATGACCTTTACGCAGTCGAGTCAGCAATTGATGCTAAACTCTCGTGGTTTAACCGTTTAGCCATTGCTATGAAGGCCGAAACAAAAGGTATTGAGCCGGTCACTGAGGAAGAGCGTGACCCTGACGAGTCTGTTATAAATGCGGCTTCGATGTGGTTCTCGGCCAACATGGTTATTGCCGCCTACTCCCTGGGTGGTTTGGGCCCAATGATTTACAACTTGAACTTTGGTACATCTGTTCTGGTCATTGTCTTCTTTAATATCCTCGGACTTCTGCCAGTGGCCTACTTTTCTGTATTTGGTTGCGAACTTGGTCTAAGACAGATGGTTTTGTCCCGTTTCCTTCTGGGTAATATAACGGCTAGAATATTTGCTTTGATTAATGTTATTGCGTGTGTTGGTTGGGGTATTGTTAACACAGTCTCTTCGGCCCAGCTGTTAAATATGGTGAATAATGAGTCTGGCCATTCGTGCCCACTCTGGGCCGGTTGTCTGGTCATTATCGGTGGTACAGTTCTTGTCACATTCTTCGGTTACTCAGTTATCCACACCTATGAAAAGTGGTCGTGGGTTCCCAACTTTGCTGTATTCCTGGTCATCATTGCTAGACTAGCTAAGTCACACAAGTTTATTGGAGGTGAGTGGACCCGTGGTCCAACCACAGCCGGTAACGTGTTGTCATTTGGATGTACGGTTTATGGTTTCGCCACTGGATGGACTACCTATGCTGCCGATTACACTGTCTACATGCCAAAGCACACCAACAAATACAAGATTTTCTTCTCATTGGTTGCTGGTCTGTCGTTCCCACTGTTCTTCACAATGATCCTGGGTGCTGCCTCGGCTATGGGTGCTGTCAACGATCCTGTATGGGGACAATATTACGAGAAGAACTCCATTGGTGGTCTGACATATGCGATTCTAGTTCCCGACTCCGTCCACGGATTCGGCCAATTCTGCTGTGTCCTTCTAGCCTTGTCGACTATTGCCAATAATGTCCCTAACATGTACACCATTGCGCTATCGGTCCAGGCTATGTGGGGTCCCTTCACTAAGATCCCTCGTGTTGTGTGGACATTGCTCGGCAATGCCGCAACTCTCGGTATCGCCATTCCTGCCTGTTATTTCTTTACTGCGTTCATGCAAAACTTCATGGACACCATCAGTTACTACTTGGCCATCTACACAGGAATTGCTTTTTCCGAGCACTTCATCTTCAGAAAGAACTCCTTCCAGAGCTATAACATCGAAGACTGGGATGACAACAGCAAATTGCCTATAGGTATTGCCGGTACATGCGCCTTAATTGTTGGTGCATTCGGTGTCGCCCTTGGTATGTGCCAAACATATTGGGTTGGTGAGATTGCCAAACATATCGGTAAGTACGGTGGTGACATTGGATTCGAGCTGGGAATGTCCTGGTCCATCATCGTGTATATTTCGCTGAGACCGCTGGAAATCAAGTATTTCGGCCGCTAGTGTGGGGAGAGTGTTCCATCTGCATATCATCATTACACTTTAGTCTCTGTATTTTTTCTACCTTTTCCTTGGTTCGTATATACATACACAATTAATACTTAACTTTATAAATATAATAAAAATGTAATATAAGAAAGAACTCCCTGTGGCAGTTAAAAGAGAGCAAATGTGCCCGTCCCCCTGTGGCAGTTAAAAGAGAGCAAATGTGCCCTTCCCCTGTGGTAGTTAAAAGAGAGCAGGTGTACCCTTCCACCTATTAAAGTGTGTAGATAAGCTGATTTGCCATTTTTAAGCGGGCGATCGACCGTTTTGGCATTTGGATTGCGTATCTCTCCGGAATAACTGCTGACAGGTAACTCCGGCAACCTCAAATTTGCAAATCGTAGGTGGAAAAGGCAACCAGCCAGCTAAAGGGAATACACACGCAAAACCTCCCATATCCAAGAGCTGCCGACTGTGACGTTTATTCACCTGCCCTGGACCCACCTCGGTGGTCTGTCACGTCGTAGTGGATGATAACCACTGCCGCTGCGGCCTCGTCTGAGCCAATTGACTCTGCCGAGTCCGCCCTAATATACCGCTAATTAAGGCGGCGGTGTTCAACGCGCGCGCCGGCGTGTGAGTCAATAGTAGAGGACCTTTTGACCCACGTTTTGTGGTGGTATGCTTGTGCTTGACTCATTGAAGGTTGGAAAGGGGGACTCTGTTGGCGTAGAGTTCCCAGTGGGAATTGGGACCGACGTCCTTGCTATCGTTACACAGTTGGAAGATCCCGATTTGGGATTGTCTTGTTTGTAAATGTATATAACGGGAGTCCCAAAAGGGGGTATTTGTAAGTAAGTCTCAGGTAGGTTCTTTCCCTCCTTTTCCCATCGTTGCTTTATTTCTGGTCCCACCAAACCAATTTGCCACAACAGCATATATACACACACACAATGGATCTAGTTAACCACCTCACAGACAGACTTTTGTTTGCTATCCCAAAGAAGGGCAGACTTTATGAGAAGAGTGTTCAGATTCTGAACGGTTCGGACATCAAGTTCCGCAGGTCACAGAGACTAGACATTGCGCTTTCCACCAACCTCCCAGTTGCCCTGATCTTCCTACCAGCTGCGGATATCCCTACCTTCGTTGGTGAGGGTAAGTGTGATCTCGGAATCACCGGTGTCGACCAGGTCAGAGAGGCCGACATTGACGTCGAGCTGCCTATCGACCTGCAGTTTGGTTCCTGCAAGCTGCAAGTCCAGGTTCCAGAGAACGGTCCTTACACCACCCCTGAGCAACTTATCGGTAAGACCATTGTCTCTACATTCACAAACCTGACCACTAAGTACTTTGCTGAGCTGGAGGGTGTCCCTGTCGAGAAAATGACCACCAAGGTCAAGTACGTCGGTGGCTCTGTCGAGGCTTCCTGTGCGCTCGGTGTCGGTGACGCCATTGTCGATCTTGTAGAGAGTGGAGAGACGATGCGTGCGGCCGGTCTGACTGACATCGCCACTGTCCTGGACACTAGCGCACACCTGATCCAGTCTAAGCAGCCCAAGGGCTCTCTGGAGCTGATTGAGACCATCAAGTCTAGAATCGAGGGTGTCATGACCGCCCAGAGATACGTCTACTGCACATACAACGCCGCCAAGGTGAACCTTCCAACGCTGTTGGCGATCACTCCAGGCAGAAAGGCCCCTACCCTGACGAATGTGGGTGATGATGGCGAGTGGGTTGCTGTTGCCGCGATGATCGAGAAGGGCAAGAAGGGTCTGATCATGGACGAGCTGAAGAAGAGCGGTGCCACTGACATTATCGTGTTTGACATTTCCAACTGTCGTGTCTGAGCGACTGGTGGCGATGTATAGTGGCTAGCACAAACGTATATCACATCTACATAACTGTACGTATCATGAACTATTCCTGGATAATATGGTCCTACCGATATTACACTAACCTGTGTAAGCAAGAAAATGGTCAGGGAACAGTGAGGAGTCTTTGTTTCGCGCCACACAAACAAGGTCGCCTCAGGGTACGCTGACATGTTAGACCCTGCCTGTAAGGTATACATTAATGCATGCTGGTGTATGAACAGTCTCCGTTGTAAACGTCTCCTCGTTGGAGGACGTAGACGCGTCTAGCGCACCCCAGCCCATATTCCCGACCTCTCAAAGGTAACGCACGGGGACATTCAACAAGAAACACAACCGCAAGCCTAAGCAAGTCTAAACAAGTGCAAAATAGCAAGTCTAAACAAGTGCAAAACAGCAAGCCTAAGTGAATGCAACACGCTCACCCCCCTCACAACAAAATGACATGATAATATATGATATTGTTTCTATATAAGTAAATAAGCTAAATCCTCAAGATTCAAAGCCAAATTACATAGCAGCGTTCATCTCCTCGGATAGCTTACCCTGGGCGATTAGAGCGGCTGGACCGTCCATGACTGGTAGCATGATCTCGATCATTCTGATCTTGGATGGGATGTTGAACTCCTTGTCGGCGATCAGCTTCTTGAACTCACCAGTGGTGGCGACGGTGCAGGTCTCGTACTCCTTGGCACCGAAGACTGGTAGGATCTTCAGGTTGTCCCAGTTCTGGATCTCGTTGTACTGAGCCTTTGGACCGTGAATCAATCTCTCGATGGTGTAACCGTCGTTGTTTAGAACGAACAGGTATGGCTTTAGACCCCATCTGATGATGGTGGAGATCTCCTGGACGGTCAGCTGTAGAGAACCGTCACCGATGAATAGGATGACTCTCTTAGCTGGGTCAATCTCCTCAGCGGCGAAAGCAGCACCGGCGACGGCACCACCAGCGTAACCGATGGAACCCCATAGAACCTGGGAGATACCGATGGTGTTAGCTGGGAACTGAGTGGAGTTGATACCGAAGGAAGAGGTACCGGTCTCGGTGATGATGACATCGCCCTCCTGGAAGAAGTTGGCGACCTCGTTCCATAGCCACTCCTGCTTTAGAGGGGTGGAAGCTGGGACCTCGGCGTTAGCTGGGGCCTTGGCTGGGGCTGGGACGACCTTGTAACCCTTGGCGGCCTCACCAATGACCTTTAGAAGTCTCTGTAGGACGAACTTCATCTGGACACCTGGGAAGGTAGCGTTCTTGATCTTCATGTGGTCGGAGTGGAACTCAACAATGTTCTTGGTCTGGTAACCGTAGGTGAAAGAAGCAGTGTTGTAGTCGGATAGCAGAGCACCGACAGATAGGATCAGGTCGGCGGACTCGACAGCGGCCTTGACGGCTGGTCTGGATAGAGAACCGACGTAGATACCACCGAATCTTGGGTGGGTCTCGTCGATGACGGCCTTACCTAGAGGGGTGGCGAAAGCTGGGAAGTTGGTGACGTCAACAAGCTTCTTGGTCTCGGCCTTGACCTGGTGTCTGGAAGAACAGGCATCGGCGATGATGATTGGGTTCTTGGCGGCCTTGACCATCTTTAGGATCTCCTCCATGACCTCGTCCTCGGACTCCTTGTTGTTTGGCTTCAAGGATAGGTCGATTGGCTTCTGTAGGAGAGCGGCTGGGACAGTCTTCTCGAAGTAGTCAGATGGGAAACCTAGGTAGGTTGGTCTCTGCTGGATGAAGGTCTCTCTGATGCAACGGTCGATCTCGGCTGGAGCGGAGGCGATGTCGGTGATCATGGAGGTGGTGCAGGAGATGTTAGCGGACATTCTGTGGAAAACATCGAAGTCACCGTCAGCTAGAGTGTGGTGCAGTAGCAGACCCTTGGCCTGTAGCAGGGTGGATGGGCAACCGACGATGTGCATGACACCGACGTGCTCGGAGTAAGAACCGGCAATACCGTTCAGGGCAGATAGCTCACCGACACCGAAGGTGGTGATCATAGCGGCCATACCCTTGACTCTAGCGTAACCGTCAGCGGCGTAAGCAGCGTTCAGCTCGTTAGTGTCACCGGACCATCTCATACCCTCGACCTCGTATAGCTTGTCCAGAAGGACAAGGTTGAAGTCACCTGGAAGACCGAAAACGGTGGTGACGTTAACCTGACTTAATCTCTCGAATAGATATCTACCTAGTTCAACTTGAGCCATTGTTAAAATTGATGTTAGGATGGGGATTTGAAAGGGAAAAGGAAAGGAAAATATAAAGAGACAAGACAAAACAGAGAAACAAGAAAACCCCGGATCAAACAATTGCATTGGGACAGCCCACCCTTTTATATCTCGTGAGAGAGTGAAAGAGTGAAAGAGTGAAAGCATGAAAGCATGAAAGAGTGAACGCCCGAGAACAAGAAACGCAAACGCATCAGTGCACACCGCAACGCCCTGCAACAACGTGCACTGCAGCATCCATGCAAAAGCCCTCCCCGGTGCATCTACACCACAATAGCACATCGCCATATGCCAATGCAGCGTTGCAGCGTTGCAGAGAGTGCAAGCGGTTGCAGTATTACAGAGAGTGCAAGCGGATATCGCGATATAGCAAAGCATCCGGCATCCAGGAAGCCCCGAACGAGAACCCGAACGAGAATCCGAACCCGAGGCCAAGGCAAGGCACCGCACAGCACCCGCACAGACATCCCCGCACAGACACACCGGCACCGGCACAGGAAAGCTGGCAGGAGGCATATACGAAATACACGCTGCCGCCGGCACAAATACGTATGCTATGGCGTGTGTGCTATACCCTGTTTGTTATTGAATAAACGCCCACGCATAAACGCCCACGCATAAACGCATACTCTATGCAAAAAGGCATCGTGGCCTGAGGGCCGGATGCCCAGAAAAGCAAGAAAAGAGACGCAGCCAGTGCCGAAGCGGGGAATTCGCTGTGGTGCACGGGTGGTGTGTGTGGGCAGGTGCGCCGTTGCCCCTTACGCGCATACGCATATTTGCATATTTGAATATTTGCATACGCGCCGAGCGAAGCGAGGGGTGGGTGTGTGGGTGTAGTGTGGGTGTGTGGGTGTGCCTTTCACGGTGTGTGGGTGTGCCTTTCACGGTGTGTGGGTGGTGTCAGCTGATTGTAATTGTGTCAGCTGATTGTAATTGTGTCAGGTGATTGTAATTGTGTCAGGTGACTGCGATGGTGTCAGGTGATCTGTGTATCGCTCCGTACGGCACCGCCTGTCACATGACCATGACAGCCCGCATCACTCCGCACGGCACCCCCGTGGAACTTCCGCGCCCGTGGAATTCCTGCACCCGTGGAACTTCCTGCACCCGCGGAATTCCTGCACACCGCACAGCACAGCTAAGAGGATACCGCCTCCTCTGTTCCATTGCAGCAGGGTGTCCCCTCTATATACACTACACACTGCACACTACACACACACTATATATATATATATATACAATTGTGCCCCACCCCCTGGCAATGTGCGGGTATCCCATCCCCTGTACTCTGCGCTCTGCGCAATGTGTCCTGTGCCCTATGTCCCGTGCCCTATGTCCCGTGCCCTATGTCCCGTGCCCTGCGCCCTCTTCTGTGTGACACGGACATGCCCGGTGCCCCTCGTTTTGCTTCCCTGCGCGCGTTGTGCGTTCGGAGCCTGTAGGGGTGCGGGGAGGCGCTGGCCGCCGTTGTGCATCGCCTATATCTCTTGAGTGATGGTGCCGATTGACACTGGCCGGTGGGTGGATTGCCCCTTATTTGTGCGTCTGCTATTGCCCTCTTGTCCTCTGGGCCTCTGGCACTCTGGTCCTCTGGTCCTCTGGCACTCTGGCACTCTGGCACTCTGGCACTCTGGTCCTCTTGCCCTCTGGTGTTATTGCAATAGGGCACTAGGGCAAGGGCAATTGACTTCTTCCAGGCGGGCTGGACTCTTGTGTCGGCCATTGCTACCTCTTTTGCCTCTGTTCTGTGTTCTCTTTTCCCTCGCTCTGTGGTGCTTTGCCTCTTGTTGAGCAGGGGATATGGTGTTCCGCCGAGATCCGGCGGTTTCCTCGTATCCCTCGTTGATCGCTTGCTTGCGTTTGTTTGCGCTTGCGCTTGCGCTTGCGCTTGCTTGCTTTCCCACTTTCTTGCTTTCTTTCGCTTGCTTGCCTGCTCTCTCGAGTGGTGTTCGGCAATGGCCTGGCCGCCCCCTGCTGGGCCTTGCTCAATTGTTGGGATGTCTGCATTTTATAGTGTAGTGCGCTTTATATACACAGGGTTTCTACAATACATACCATTCTACAAAATATTACAATTCTACAAAGTACATAGTGCGCAAGATAGAATACTGGAGTACACAACTGTTATTGCAGAGTATTGTACTGAGTTATTGTCATTAGAAGGTAATTGTCAAGCTATTATTGTGTTATTGCCAGGGTATTATTGTGTTATTGTCAGGGTATTATTGTGTTATTGCCAGGGTATTATTGTGTTATTGTCAAGGTATAATTGAACTATTGTCAAGGTATTATCGACTATTCTCAACCTATTATTGTATTATTGCCTGTTCACCCCTAAGCTGCAGAAAACAGGGAACTCGCACTTTTCGCCTCACGGAGACATTTCTAAAAATTTATAATAAGCGCTGTACAGGGCGAAAATAAGGGGAAGCAACTTTCAACACACACCCAAGTATTTTAACAAGGAGTTTTATCAACGCGCATTTCCACACGCAACATCCACAGCTACTACTGCATCAACTCACACCAGTTTTTTCAGGAATGTACATTAAGGCAGATTGCAAGAGGAAGGAGTCGCCCGCGACGACAGCGGCGGCCCGGGGGACTCCAGGGATCGCGCATGTTCAGTCGGGCAAGGAGGTAGGGCCCTTCGGAGAAGACGGTATGGCACTCACGGGCAGGAGCGGGGATGATGCGGGATTGAAGGCACTGCATGAGGGGTTCCACGAGAAGCTGAGACAGCTGCCGCATGTCATCACACCCAGATCGCTAAGGGGCGAGCTGGACAGGGTCCAGCGGGAAAGGGGCGCCGGAGTAGAATCTGCAAACAACGGTGATGCCACCAGTGCCGGTGCAGGTGCAGGTGCTGCGGCGCAGCCTCAGGGGCTCCCGGGGCCCCGCCGCTACCACGTCCTCAATGGGGACTCTAACATCTCCTCGCTCAAGTTCCTGCACAAGCCACAGCGCGTGGCGCATCTGAACGAGGACAGGTTTCCAGAGGACGAGCTGCAGCGCAACACGGACCTCAACAAGAAGCTCACAACGAGCAACGGGTTTCCAGAACTCGCCCCGTCCTCCGTCGTCGAGGAGCGCAATATCGAGTCCATCAACTACATATTCAACAACACCTCCAACGAGAGCGTGATCCCATTCCCCATGCCCGTCTACAAGAAGTCCGGGGAGCTCGTCCGTTCTTCCTTGAAGAAGCGGTCCAAGTCCCTGCCAACGACACCAATGGCAAAGAGCCACAGCGAGGACGCGTCCGGGTCCGAGAGGGAGGAGAACCCACTGCTCCTGGCACGTAGTAAGAGTGTGCACTTCGACCACAAGACACCAGTGAAGTACTTCAGCACGGATGAGAGCCCAAGCAATGTAAATACAACAGACGAGCACAACAACAGCTTGACGTTCATTCACAAGCCGGTGAACCTGATGGACTCGGGGTTGACCGCAGAGGACGACAACGGGCTGCTGTCCGGACTGAGGAACTTGAGGCTGAACGATAAGTTCACAAGTCTCGACAGCTTGCCAAGAAGCGAGCCGAAAAAGCTGCGCAAGAGCAAACGCTTCCAGGACGCCATTGCCACAGCTAAGGAAAACGAAAGGGAGAGTGAGGAGGCGAGTGGTAACCCCGTGTCTACGACAAGCAACATCATCAGTAGTAAGCCCGTGCCGCCAGCGATATCACCGGTGAGCAAGGCGTTCAACGACTCGCTTGTGGACGTCTCGGGGACACAGCAGTTGGATGAGGAGCAGCTGCAAGAGCGGCTGAACCCGGGACAAACGCGAGGATCACAAAAGGTAGTCGGACTGTACAACGAGAACTTCCCAATTCTCAGCAACAAGAACCCCAAGGCCCTCAAACTGAATATATTCATCAACCTGTCGCAGGGCAAGAAATGCTTTTTGCAGGAACTGACACTGCATATACAGGCACGGCAAAACCTCGCCAACGGCGTCGACCAGACAGACCCCAACAGCTCCGTGTCCCGCTACATCCTCGGCAAGGTGCTCGTGAAGAACTTGTACTTTGACAAGCGAGTGATCGTGCGGTACACATGGGACGCTTGGAAGACGGCTAACGAGGTCGAGGGAATCTGGTTGAGCAACAGCGACTCCATACTCCCGGGCACCAACATGGATATCTTCCACTTTTTGATCGACGACAACTGCCGAGATGAGAATGCGGTGGGCCACCTTGAGTTCTGCATCCAGTACACAACACGCGACGATTTCAAGCGGGAGGAGTACTGGGACAACAACGACGGGGCGAACTACAAGGTCGACGTGGTGTTGAGGGGGTTCAATAACCCCTTCGGGTTTTAGAATGGAGAGCTAATAGTAGGAGGGGGGGCGTCTGCCCACCACTACACGAGCTCATCGATATATATATATATATATAGGGCCGCAACATATAATAACGACATAACGATACACACAGAATGAGGGTAAATACCCAGTTCAAGCACAACTGTTTGTCGGCACCTGACGGCGGCGGCTTCAGCGGGCCAGAAGGGTAATCGCCGAAACAGCAATCAGTGCCACCGCATAACAATAACCGCCACCGAAAAGCGCCGGTACAATAACCTTCAACGCAAATTCGTTACAATAGTCACCACTACAGAACCAAAACAATACTGACTGTTGCTGACACATCCTGAACCCTGGCTAGGGCTCCCAAGACACCTGCATTGACAACAGCGCCCAAAAAAGAAGCGACTGGCCCGGACTTTCCGGACACCTACAGCAGTCACCTTATATCGTTGCCCGATCTACCCGGCACCTTTTACAAGCGCAGTGAAATATTTATTAGAAAACACAGTATTACAAGGGGAAATGGTACAATAGCACAAGGGAAATGGTACAATAGCGCAATGAAAATAGCACAAAACAAGCCTCTCTTTACACTGAAGAATTAGCAAAAAGTTACAAAACACAATAGCGCAACACACTCACATGCTGGACGCAATATATTCACAGACACACTGCCCACACACAACCTTCTCAAGCCACATACAATAGCCGGACGCGAAATGCGGACATTACGTAAATATGAGCCCTTTTTCGCAGTCATAGGGACAGATGTCTTTTAGTCCCGTCACTCCACCTTCACCATCACGTCTATTCTGTGCGCTGTGCGCTGTGCACTGTGCGCTGTTTTATTTTTTCTTCTGTGCTTCCTCGTCTTCCTCCTCTCAACTCCGCGCAGCCACGCGCTTCGCCCAAAACTGCCATTTTGTGTATTGTGAGAGGCTTCGCCATTGTAAGGCAGGGCTCTCTGCCTATTGTACATCTCTCGCCCTCGATATTACCCTCGGCGTTATTCGGTTTAGAGGCCCTTTACATAATCACGAGGTTTGGGTAAGGGACAGAGACCCTGCATATAAAAAGGATACAGACAGCACACCTACTTGCACTTGCACTTTCATTTGCACGTTTGGAATAAATGAATCACACCAGCTGTAAATACACAGTCCCGTCGTGCTTCTTCCTGCAATCAATATCCCCCGCACAAGAACACATTACACACTCCCCAACGCCCAATCCGCCCACCACTAGCACAACCATGTCTTCCAAACTCCTGCTCATCGGCACAGCCCACGACCTGCAAGTATTCTGCTGCGTCCTGCTCTTCTTCACCTCGCTCTACCTCGCAGTGCACCGCCTCGTCCTCAGCCGCATGAAGGACTACGTGCCCGACGTGATGCCAGCCAGGTGGTGAATACACACACCCCTCCTTCTCCTTCTAATGAGCTGTGTCCAGCTGTCCACACCACGCAGCCGTCACCTGTGACACCTTCCTGCTCCGAGCTCGGCGGCTGCTCCGCGTCTCGGAGTTCCACAGAAACCGCCGCAGAAAAGAGCCGCCTCCCACCGCGGCGCCGCGCGGCCTTTTTTCGCCTTTTTGCTGAGTGCAGCAGCGGTGTCCCAAAACGGACATCCCGACGCCACAGACGGAGCCGCACGGCCCCGCGCCGCGCCGCGATCTGTCGGCCGCCCCAATTTTAAGGGGGGGTGACCACTGCGATAATGCCGTAAGGGGCAGCAGCGAGGGGGAAAGGTGCAACTGCCATCCATGTCAACAGTGGACCTTCAGAGGCAATTGCACACTTGTATTTGTATATATATACATATACGATTCGCTACACTCCGACGGTTTTATGTAATACGCTTGGTACCTGTTGCTTAAGGGATAAATATATATATATATATTGATATTGCGCGTTTATTGATTTGTTATTATTCTTTTTGATACACTCCGTGTAAACCTGTAAACTGCGTTAATCTTATCAAACTATGTCTACATCTGCCCCCCCAGTTGCCCCCGCCCCTGCCAAAAGGGGTATTGAGCTATACACCCCTCAGTTCTATGCCGCCTGCACGCTAGGTGGTATCGTTGCTTGCGGTCCCACTCACTCCTCTGTCACGCCCCTAGATCTTATCAAGTGTCGTTTACAGGTCGACCCTACCCTCTACAAGTCTAATATCGACGGTATCAAGTCTATATACACCAAGGAGGGTATTTCCAAGATCTTTACCGGTGTGGGTGCCACCGCGGTGGGTTACTCCCTGCAAGGTGCCGGTAAGTACGGTGGTTACGAGTTCTTCAAGCACACCTACGCCAAGGCGCTCTGTGGCGGTGAGGGAACCGCCTCCTTCCAGCGCTACAGCACAGGTATATACCTGATGGCCTCCGCCACAGCCGAATTCCTCGCCGATATCATGCTGTGCCCATTCGAGGCCATCAAGGTGAAGCAGCAGACCACACTGCCTTCCTTTTCCAACGGTCTGGTCGACGGCTTGAAGAAGACAATTGCGGCCGACGGTGTGGGCTCGCTGTACAAGGGTATCGTCCCGCTGTGGTGCAGACAGATTCCATACACCATGGTGAAGTTCACCTCCTTCGAGCGCATCGTGGAGAAGATCTACTCCTGCCTGCCCCACCCTAAGCAGGAGATGAGCACAATGCAGCAGATCGGTGTCTCCTTCACCGGTGGTTACCTCGCCGGTATCCTGTGTGCTATCGTCTCGCACCCGGCTGATGTGATGGTGTCCAAGATCAACGGTGAGAAGAGGGCCCCGGGCTCCGCGCAGCAGGGGATGGCCGCCGCGTCCAAGAGGATTTACAAGCAGATAGGATTCAGGGGACTGTGGAACGGTCTCACCGTGAGAATATTCATGATCGGTACGCTGACGAGTTTCCAGTGGCTAATATACGACTCGTTCAAGGTGTATGTCGGCCTGCCAACCACAGGTTAGTGCTGCCATACCCAAATACAAATATACAAATATATAAAAAAAACACTACAAACACCAAATATATATTCAATGACCCCACGAGATGATCCCAATGCTGGCGATGCCTGAACAATTGGGTGTAGGATGGCAGTTCAGCTCACCTCACCGTTCACTGTTCATCTGCGTCATCTGATATAATAAAATCTACCCGGCACATGATCGCAAACTGTGGCGCTTCGAGCCGCGCTGAAAAAAATTTTCGCTGCATTTTCGGCCACCGCTGCGCACGTTTCTGAGCATTTCTTCCACGGGCTTCCACCTATTAGTCACGCCCCCCGGCCAATAACGCAGGCGCAATATGTAAGCATATATATATATATATAAATACGTAGCCTATACGAATGCAGGTTAAATACATCTTTATTGAGTCTTTTAGTTGTTTTTTTCTGCAATTACCCAGACAATCGCTATAGCTATCATTCCACATCCCTTCACACTTCCCCACTAGCAATGCTTCAGAAGACTAACTGGGTTATTCAGAAGTTCGGTGGTACTTCCGTCGGGAAATTCCCAACGCAGATCGTGGACGAGATCATCAAGTTCTACTCCCAATCGCTAAACAACGACGTCGCAGTGGTCTGTTCCGCTCGCTCTTCATATACCAAGGCGGAGGGTACTACCTCGCGGCTGCTGAAGTGCTGTGACCTGGCTGCCCAGGAGTCTGAGTTCCACGACGTCATCGACGTCATCGCACAGGACCACATCGACAACGCCGAGAGGTTCATCCAGAACCCAGTACTACAGACGAAACTCATCAGCGACACGCAGAAGGAGCTGGAGCTGATTGCCAAGTACCTGGAGGCTTCCCGTGTGCTAGGTGAGGTCTCGACCCGTACTGTCGACCTTGTCATGTCCGTCGGTGAAAAGCTGTCTTGTCTGTTCATGGCTGCGCTGTGTAACGACCGTGGTATCAAGGCTAAGTACATCGACCTGTCCCACATCATTCCTTCGGACTACAACGCCACTGTGCTGGATAACAGCTTTTACACATTCCTGGTCCAGGCTTTGAAGGAGAAGCTGCAGCCAATCGTAAGCAATAACACCACCCACCCAGAAGACAAGATTGTACCAGTCATCACAGGTTTCTTCGGTTTGGTCCCAATGGGTCTGCTGAACGGTGTCGGGAGAGGCTACACCGATCTGTGTGCCGCGTTGATCGCCGTTGCTATCAGCGCCGATGAGCTGCAGGTCTGGAAGGAGGTCGACGGTATCTTCACCGCCGATCCAAGAAAGGTCCCGGCCGCAAGACTATTGGCTTCTGTGACCCCTGAGGAAGCTTCCGAGTTGACCTACTACGGTTCTGAGGTTATTCACCCATTCACCATGGAGCAGGTTATCCGCGCCCAGATCCCAATCAGAATCAAGAACGTGCAGAATCCAAAGGGTGACGGTACCATCATCTACCCAGACAACATCGCCAAGAGAGGTGAGTCCACACCACCACACCCTCCTGAGGCTCTTTCCTCCTCGTTTTTCGAGAAGAAACGTAGAGGCGCCACTGCAATCACAACCAAGAACGATATCGTCGTGCTCAATATACACTCGAACAAGAAGACGCTCTCTCACGGTTTCCTCGCACAGATCTTCACTATCCTGGACAAGTTTAAGTTGGTTGTCGATCTGATCTCCACCTCCGAGGTCCACGTCTCTATGGCGCTGCCAATTCCAGACAACGACTCGCTGAAGTCGTTGAGAAAGGCTGTCGAGCAATTGCGCGCACTTGGTACCGTTGATGTCATCAAGAAGATGGCCATTGTATCTCTGGTTGGTAAGCAGATGAAGCAGTTTATTGGTATTGCCGGTACCATGTTTACCACTCTGGCTGAGCAGAACATTAACATCGAGATGATCTCCCAGGGTGCCAACGAGATAAATATCTCCTGTGTTATTGACGAAGACGACTCTATCAAGGCGCTGCAGTCCATCCACGCCAAGCTGCTGGACGCAGACATACAAAAGGAGCTCGAGCACTCCAAAAGCACAGCCTCTTTTGAGCACGCTGTTGACGAAAGACTCGAACAGATCAAGAGACTTGACTTATAGATAAACGGACGTTACACCGATCCCAATCCCCCGCTTCCTCACCCTCTTGACAATCAAACAGCACCCTACTGGTCTGATGAACGCACATGACCCAGAGTGCATATGACTGGTGTGTATATATGTAAAGTTCCTATCTTTTCTAACTAGTTCGCATCCTTTAATGAATAATACCAAAGAAATTAATAGAGTATATACCTTCCATGCACGCCTGGCAGTTTGGCCACTATTACCAAACTTTCATGGTCACGTGGTTTCAGACAAGAAAAGTTCCGAGACCGACAAGCGCGACCGACCGGGTTGGTCTCACTAACTTTGACGATACGGGGACCAGGGGACGTAAGTTTGAACTGGAGGGAGTAGTACTATGCACGACTAGCAGTAGAAGAACAGTATTCAACACTTTGTACCTAGCATTATAGCAAGAGTATCGTTTATTCACCTTTGCTATAATTAAAAAGCAGTCCACCACCAATGATGCTCTCACGCTGCAACCGCACAGTTATTAACAACGCAAGACTCTTCAGCACAACCGCTAGGGTAGGTCTGGCTGGCTTTAACTTTCCACCCAAGGGAACCACAAACGCTAACTTATTCGACGCGCTAAATGAATCCTCTGGAGGTAAAGAGGGTGCTAACTCCTCAGTCGGTGCTGCCCCCACACAAACTATCAAAACATTGGAACCTAGACTTGTAAAGGACTTTGAGCAATCCACCATATACGACCCATTTGACTTCTCCATGGCAAGAATTAACCTAGACCGTAAGCACAAATCCAAGTTCAAGCTGTTTGGTAAGAACATCAACCCCTTAGATCTGTATACCTCGCCTGAGATTCTTTCGCAGTACATGTCGTCTACTGGTAAGATCCTGCACAGTGATGTCACCGGTCTGTCTGCCAAGAACCAGAGAAGATTGGCGAAGGCTATCAGAAGAGCCCAGTCTATTGGATTGCTCTCAAAAACCCACAACTAGCTTCTGTATCAACACCACGTTGGGAATCTTCCAAACCATGCATAGATATATGTACATATATATTCCACTTCTCCTGACAGAGCACTGGAGGTGTATTGCGTGTACCCGCTCTTTATGACAACGGTGCAGCAGCATTTTTGTAAATAATTTATTTTCTATATCCTTTCCCTAATACTAATAAACTATTCCTCTTTCACATATCTCTTTTTTTTTTTTGGGATGTTCGTGATTCTTGAGAAGTTCCAGCTTTTAATATTTGTTCTTATAGTGTATTTATATAATATATGGTTGTACCTACCTACTCTTCATCATCATTATCGTCGGTGTCCTTGACATCCCAAAGCATCTTGACATCCCATCTGCTACCCTTGGCCCCCCAACTGACATATTTGATAAACTCCAGAATGTTCTCATCTCTTAGAACCAAGTTGAAGTTATTCCAAGAAGCTGCCTTGTTGATGATAACAGACTCACCGTTATCATCATGAACAACAGCCTGGTCGTCACCGTTGTCCTCCTCGTTCATCATGTAGACCTGGTAACCACCGACATTCCCGTTCTCCCAGTCATCAAAGACACTTAGGGAGAGGGTACCCTCTAGAACACAATCCATCAGGTCATTGACATTCTTGTTCAACTGCATCTTATCCGCAAGAGTGAAGTCGGATCCCGGTCTGAATCTTCTGACAATAACGGATTGTGTCATTGGCACAAGACATGTCACGGCAGCGATAAACTTCTTGAAAACAAACGACTGCAGGAACTTCGATACATCGTACAATTCCTGGTCCAACTGGTTCTTCTCGCTACCCTCTTTCTCGTCCGCAAACTCCTCCTCGTCAAGGTATAGGAATCTCCACTTGTGTGGTGGTTTGGCAGTCTCCCAAGGCTTCTTTCCTTCCTTCACTGTCATTGGGCACTTCTCGTTCAACTCTCTCTGCTTGATCAACTTCTGGAGGCTCTCGGAAGTACTGTCATTGAGGAAATCAGAAATGGATACAGCAGAGTCCTCTACGAATCTTGTCTGTAGTGCCTTTAGGCCCTCCTCGGTCAGGTGCTCCGGGTGGATGAACTTGGCCAGTTCTTCGATCTCTTGTGTGTTCAGCTTGGTTAGTTCCTGTGCGAGCTTGCTCAGAGACTCCTCCTCCTCGGTGGATTTCACAACAAGTTTGCGGTCGTCCTTAGGGTACTCGTACTCCTGTAGGAGATTGAACTCAAGCTGTGCAAGCGTGGAGTTGTTGTTGTTTACCCAAGCCTCTTCCTCACCTGGAATGTAGCCTTCTTCGCCTTCCTGAGGAATATGGTACCAGCCCTGAATAGATAGTCTGTGCTTGTTAACCTTAACCTCCTCGACATCGTGGAACGAGTAACCTGGCTTGACCTTGAAGAAAGCGATCTGGTTAAACTGAGGAACAAGCTTGGCACAGTGATCGGCGTAAGGAATGTTGTTGGCAACGCTTGGGAACAGTCTCAGACCACCACCGTAGTGATCCTTCCACTTGTGATCTGGGTCTGGCAGGTACAGGATGAAACTGACACGTCTGGAGCCAATAACATCGTCGTGGGTCAACAGGTGGCACCCCTTGGTATAAGTGTTGGCACTCATGTCCATCTTCTTACCGGAGAGATACTTGGAGCCTGTCACCTTGGCGATGACCTTTCTGTATGGCTCTGAGTACAAAATCTCACGAAGCTTGTACATGTTTGGCAGACGGGACAGGTCGGCCCAGTTAAGGCCGGAAAGGTTGGCAAGATCACCACTCTGGTTGACCTTGTAGATATCCGTCTCCTTCAGCGTGAAATGAATCTCCGTCTCGATTTCCTTACGCACAGCACGCAGCAGCGAGTCGTCGACCAAGTCGGTGATGGACCCCCATTGGTAAGGCTGGGCATCCGCGATAGTGTCGCGCAGCTCATCCTGCCATTCGGTATTCCAGATTTTCTGGTTGAACAGCGACTTCATCTTATCCTCCTCCATAGCCAGCTGCTTAGCGGCGGGAGCAGCCGCACCACCGGCAATATCCTGAGTCTCCTCGATCTTTCTCTTTTGCTGGGACATTTTTTTTTTTCGTTGCAATAGTTTTATTATTGATGTGTTATCAATAGACGTAATTAATAAGTAAATAAAAAAATCCCTAAAACAATTGAACCGTGCCTAGAGAACCTACCGGCAAATATATATATATCTATATATATCCGCATTAACATCAATATAAAAACGGCATGCCCAATCCTGATTATAAAGCTCATCTCATCGCTGCAGGAATGAAAAATTTTTGCAGGTCTGCCACTTCGCCAAAGGGCAGAGCCCGCCGCTTTGTGCATGCGCCGATATATCGCCGAGTGAATCGGCCGAGGCCCTGCCACAGAAAATGCCGCAGCGGTTGCAGCTGCAGCGAGGGTATAAAGAGTGTCTGTCGTATACGAGTGCATTTGCGTATTAATATATGTGTATATAAACATGTAAGAGGTTAGGTTAGGCTGGCTTGGGTAGTGTTAATGTGGGGGTGGAGAGGCTGAGCCCCTGGTTACGCCGAGGTGGGAGAAGGGGTGTGCTTGTGGGCGTCCAGTGGCTCCACTACGAGCTTGTCGAAGGTGTACATCTGCGATATGATGGCCTGTCTCTTGAGAACACCGAGCTCCTCCTTTGCGTCGGCGTAGGCACGTGCGACTTCCTCTGGTTTCTGCAAGGCAACGTTCGCCTTGAAGGAGTCCCGTGAGCGACGCAGGAAGTACTCGCGGAAGTTGTAGTTGTTGAACTGCTTGGAGTTCTTGATAAACTGTTTGTACAGGGCTAGCACCTGTAGTCTGGTTGGAGCGGCGGCCATGATATGAAGTGGTGTGAAGTGGTGTAAAGTGAAGTGAAGTGATGCGATACGATGCGATGCGATGCCCTTATTGTTCACTGACGCAAGGATCAAGGGAAGGCCGCTGGGCGACTTATATATGACAAATCCACTAAAAGTGTGACTGCGCGGCCCGCCGCACCCGTTTTTTGTGTGTGCACGTGACTTGTCGCCACAGGTCACGTGTGGGTGATCCCTTCCCTTGTAGCTGTGTCTGGATCGTGGTGGCAGGGAGGGGCGGTGGGTGATTGTCTGCAACCGCTGTGGATGTTGTATTGTAGTGCCGGTGGTTGTTCGAACAGCCCCTGGTTTGTCCTTGTTTTGGTATTAATTTCGCATATTTCCCATATCATGTTTTACGTTTTGTTTACGCAGAGCAATGAAGCTGCACAATTGCTGGATATTCACGCACTCAAAATAGTATACACTTTTAAATATTAGAGAAACATTGAATTGTATTGATTTAACCGGTCTAATATTGCCTTAGGTATTAAAACTGTAATATGGTATAGAAGTATGTATACAAAATATTATAGTCGTAAAAGTTAAAGGATCAATAGGGTTGGTTCTCTTGTTAAAGGGAACATTATCTATGTTATAAAGGTAGACAATAGTCATAATATACAGTTGTTCGACGACATCGGCATAGCCGATGCCACGTCAAAGCGATGTGCGTCATACTCATTATCGTATAACGCGATGTTGCATATTAAAACAATACAAACATCGGGGGGTTGGGGTAAGAATCCTTAGCTTACACTTCTTAAACGAAGTCTTCAAGGTCTTCCAACGTTTTGATGTAGTATTTGCGTTCCGAATCAGAATATACGCGTGTATATTCTGCTGCTGATCGAATAGGTGATCCGTAATAGCTATATCCAGGTTTCAACTTGGATGAGTGGTAAGGCGCTTTGTGCACTGTACCATCCCAATGACGTATCTTGTACGTATTCTTTCCAATCTGATCATGGATAACATACGGTCCGTCCCATGACGGTTCATGCTTATTACGTTTTGTTCGCCATCTATAGACGATCTCACCTTTAGCGAAAGGAGTAACATTCTCACTGTCCTTCCTTATCCGTCTTAGCGCTTCGCGAACCCTATTCTTATTATTCTGTGAAATTTCACTGATTTTTGAACGGAATTCACCATGTATGACGGCTAACTGGACGTTCTCCATATGGACGAACTCACCCACGGGGGCTTGGGGAAGTTGGAGCTCATGGAGCAATCTTACCGTGGCCGGGGTGGTCGTGCTTGGTGTAAGGCCGAAAGCGATCTGGCGTGGAGAATACCCGTATATAAGAGGGGTGTTATTCACGAGATTGGCGGCTCGAGTCAAATTAGTATCCCAGTGAAGATATGTAGGATCAAACTGCTTCAGAGCGTGTTTAACCAGTTGCACACTACGCTCAGCTTTGGAATTACCGCGAGGGTAATAGGCAGACCTGTGCTGAAGTTGAAACTTGAACTTAGTGGCAAAATCTTTTAGGGTAGATTTGATAAAGGCGGCGCCATTGTCGGCAATCACGATTTCGGGTTTCCGGAAGGTTGCAATAATATGTTACAACATTGTGATAACGACGGTCGCTGATGGGGATATGGCTGGGCTGACTAGGACTAAATTGGAAGTGTAGTCAGCGGCAATGAGAAAATGTTGATAGCCGTTTGAACTGGAGAGTGGTTCAGCAAAATCAAGGTGCCAACGGGAAAACAGGGGCTCCGGATGGAGGACCGGTAAGTCGGGTGGTAAGTCCTTAAATTTGGTGTACATCTCACAAGAACGGCAGTTTCGTACTGTATCGAGAGTTAATAAAGGCGCATGCGGGTTCCAAAGGAGTCTCGCATCAAGAGCCAATTGTAAAACTCGGTGGGTACAGTGGACGCGGTCATGTATGAGGGAGGCTATTATGAGGTAATCGTTATCGGTGGTTACTCGAGACAGCGTCCCCTGCTTGATGACGTAGAGAATGTCTTTCAGTAAATGGAAAAACGGGAGGTATGGTTGTAGCCTGGGAAGGAGAGAGTGTGTCGTGTCCGAAAGTGAGTGCTTGATAAGCAGAATGTCGGGCCACGAGAGAGATTCAGGCTTGATGGATCGGGATGATGATGAATGAGGTGGTGAAAGGGGGGTTTCGAGAGGAGCATTGTTCTGGGAGTCGGTAGAAAGTCCTTCAAAACGCGTAGAGTAGAAAGTTAAAAGGGAAGCGGTAGCCTTGCCATTACGAATCTTGCGTTGAAAAATGACGGAGGCTGCCCCTTCAGACTAGCATCGGTAAAGATGTAAGTCGGTGTCTGCGGATCGAAAAGTGTCAGTTGGAGTGTGTTAGCAATCCAGTACTTAATTTTCTCAAAGTCTGGTGCAAGTAACTCCTTGATCTATGTTACGATGGGTAGGCGTGGATGGAGGGTTTGATTGATAAGATCGTGGAAATGCGATAACAGTCGGGAGGTATTTGGGATGAAATGGCGTAAATATTTTACGAAACCAATGAACTGCATGATACCTTCGCGTGTTATGGGTAAATCTCATTTAGCAATTTGGTCAATCTTGGAGGATTCCAAGACGACACGATTATGAGAAATCTCGTATCCTAAGAATAAAACGCTGGGTTGGGCGAGCAGTATGTTCTCTTCACTAATGGAAAGACCATTGCTCTCTAAGAGGGTAAAAAATAAAATAAAAAAATGGCGAGCAGTATGTCTCGGTGTTCGGCGTTGGTCCGTTGATGCAATTATAATGTCGTCGTAGTAGTACCGGACGGTAGTTCCGTCGGTGGTTGGTAACTGTGCGATTATTGATTGCAGAAACTCACCCTACCAGTATGGAGCGGATGCTAAGCCATACAGAAGACGGGTGAAACGGAAATGGCTGACCTCGGTGATGATACCAAGTCTAGCGCCGGTGAGAGGGATCTGCCGATACGCTTTGCGGATATCGATAGTTGAGAAGACTTTCTTAGATGAAAGATCCGATAATATCGATTGGGTGGTCGGAATATATCGGGGAAGTTGAGGAGGTTGCTGATTTCTGGTCGCATCTTAGCATTAGCATCAGTCAGTTTGGCAAATTCGTTGAACTGCGCTTCGGCGACTGAAGTAGCTGGGGACAGGTTGGCTTGTGCAGCTGCATTCTGGTTGCCCAGAGCTTCGCCAATGTCAGCCTTAAGCTGAGAAGTTTCCTTCGCGGTGGCTGCAACTGTAGCCTGCAATTTAGCAGTGTTCTTGTCGGTTGTCAGTAGCTCGCTCTTAAGGGTTTCGGTTACTGCAGCCGTATTGTTAACTTGGGCTTCAGCAGCATCGAGTTCCTCGCGAATGGTCGCGTTAACATCAGAGGTAGTGTTGGCCTGAACAGTAGCATTTTCCTGTAGGTCAACCTCAACCTGTTGGACATGTCCGAACTCCTGAGAGATTTCCTTGTTGGCCAGATTCTGTTGATCTCTGGACTGCTCAAGACTCTCAATTCTGGTCATGAAACGCTCGTTGAACATTTTCTGTTCGGCTGCATTCCGTGCCAGGTCGTCTGCAATTCTGTCCTGTTTGGCTGCAGCCCTGTCCAGTTTGGCTGAAATCTGTTGAACCATGGTGGTCAACTGCGTCAACATCTCGTTGGTATTAGTGTCAGACATGGTTGGGTAAAGTTTTAATAGTCTTCGAAGAGTTGGGTGTTTTTATAACAAAAGTTGTTTTTACAAAAAAATTGGGTGTCTTCACAAATAAAGTTTGGGTGTCTTCACAAATAAAGTTTGGGTGTCTTCACAAAAATATATTTTTGTATTGATTTAACCGGTCTAATATTGCCTTAGGTATTAAAACTGTAATATGGTATAGAAGTATGTATACGAATATTATAGTTGTAAAAGTTAAAGGATCAATATGGTTGGTTCTCTTGTTAAAGGGAACATTATCTATGTTATAAAGGTAGACAATAGTCTTATTATACAGTTGTTCGACGTCATCGGCATAGCCGATGCCACGTCAAAGCGGTGTGCGTCATACTCATTATCGTATAACGCGATGTTGCATATCAAAACAATACAACAGAAGTATCTCGTTGTTGCAAATATGTATTTCTTGAATGTATAAAAAATTACAGCTATATAGTATGTGTCATGGTATTTATGTGTATATTATTAGCGTCGCCAGTCAGGTCTTGATATCACAGATATCTACCCTGAAAGTGTTGTTGTCCTTCATTTCATCGTGTCATGAGTCGCATATCGTAGGGCTGTTGTCGAAACGCCCAAATCGTCATTACGAAAGAGAGTGTCCTACACTCTCATATTGTAAATACATTTACCTGCTAATTCCCGGTCCGGTGTATCCTGTAGGTGATTCTTTATCAAAAGACACCACCACTATCACCTACCAACCAATACTAGTGTCATCTTACGGCATACCGTCTGCTTCCACCTCTTTTGAGTCTACCGTCTTTATACCTAGCTTGTCGTCGATTACCTGCCGTTTTAGATGTAGTTTATAATGTCTGTTCATGTTACTTTTGACGTTGAACGTCTTTCCACAGTTCGGCCACTTGCAGATATATGGTCTGTCACCTGTGTGCACAAACATGTGGGAGTGCAGCGAGCTTGGCCTCGTTAGGATTTTACCGCAGATGTTGCACTGATTGATTTTCTTTTTGTGGAAATGGTTCATCATCTTCCCGTAATGTGGAGAATTCTGGTGGTTCATTACCATTGGGTATGGGTACTGTGCAACCTGTTGCGGCTGCGGGTATTGAATCATGTGAGGTGCAGCCTGAATAGTCTGCCCATATGAATACACACCCTGCGTGTATGGGTTACCGCTGCGTGGACTGTGTTCACCACTCAGCACCCGGCTAGGGTACTTATCAAACGCAGACGATATTATAGTACTGTCCACAGGATCCTGGTCATGGTACATTGTAGGTATTGGTCCTGATCCAGGCCCTGGCATATTCCCGTTGTGGTGATACATCCCTGAGCCAGAATGAGGTGGGAACGACCCTGAATTTTGTCTGTCATACTTACCTCCAGCGAAATTAGAGTGGTACGAGATGTGTGGCAGCGCGTTCTCCTCAACCCTGTAGGGTACACTGAAGTACTGTTGGCGTGGATCAACCAGCGGCTGGATTCTGCTGAAATGAGGCAGTCTGTTATTTACGTCCAACTCTCCCGCTCCTGAATCAACACTGCTGTACCGCGAGGCCCGCCCCGTACTGTACATGGTGCCCTCAGGAAGGGACGTTATAGACGATCTGGGGTAGTAGGAGCTCCTAGGGTCTGTCGTTTGTGGTTGCTGTTGTTGTTG
>JAKTPZ010000064.1:7684-52019 GCA_030579215.1 Maudiozyma pseudohumilis
GCGCTGTGCTCTTCGCACTGTGCTCTTCTCTACGCGTGAACCAGCCGCTGGATTTATATTAGAGGTCTGGGCCTGTAAGTTGGTGCAGGCGCGCTAGGCTGTGATCTGATTTCCCGATACGGGCGATGGATGGGCTGTGCTCAGTAGCGTGTTTCAGAGTGCAGGGGTGGTACTGCTGGTGTAGAGGGTGGTACTGCTGGTGTAGAGCGTGGTAGATGGATGGGCCAGGTATAGTGTATATAATTGCGATGGGCGGCGGGTGGGAGCGTATATATACAGGGCGGCAACAGCGGTGGCGCATTGCACATTGCACAGTAGCTTATTATCACAGGGGTACTAGCATACAAGAATACTAGCATACAAGAATACTAGCATACAAGCATATTATTACACTAGCACACACAAGCGTACTAGCACACACAAGCGTACTAGCATATATATTCGCACCTCGCAACTCGCATCTCGCAACTCGCAACTCGCTTCGCTCGTTACTCGTTACTCACTGCTCGTTGCTCACACCATGTCCAACCACTCCACCCTCATCCAGTTCAACAAACAACCCGTCAGCCGGGAAATGATCGACTTCCTCGCGGCCACCACGGAATCCATCGTGCACATCCAGCCGACCCGCAGCATGGTCACGATCGCCGTGCCCCCACCCCCACTGGCCAAATTCATCCACTCCCTCGTGCGCCACTCCAACGTCCAAACGCCCACACTCATGGCCTCCGCGGTCTTCCTCGCGAAACTCCGCGCCATCATGCCCGCGAACGTCTACGGCATCGAGACGACGCGCCACCGCATCTTCATCGGCTGCCTCATCCTCGCCGCAAAGACCCTCAACGACTCCTCCCCGCTCAACAAACACTGGGCAAAGTACACAGACAGCCTCCTCACCACACGCGAGGTCAACACCATCGAGAGGGAACTCCTCGAGTACTTCGACTGGAACGTCGTCATCACCACAGACGACCTCGTCACGTGCCTGCAGCCCCTCCTCGCACGCGAGCGCGCAAGACGCACCAGAGAAGCACAGCACGCAGTCCAGGCCAAGGCCCAGGCCCAGGCCAGACAGGACCTCCTCCTGTTCAACTCACCAACACACAGAGGGAAGGCCAGCGCACAGACAACGCCGCAGCAGCACTCCCGCTCAGGCTCGGCCTACTCCATCCCATCGCTCGCCTCGAGCGTGTCGCTGGCCTCCACGGCCTCCACGGCGTCGTCCGCGTCCGCATCCGCGTCGTCCGCCGGCCGCCGCTCGCTCCTGCGCAGCAGTGGCAATGCCGTGCCGCTGACGGTTCCCGTGACCATCCCAGAGGAGTTCGGCGGCTACGCCCAATCGGGAGCGCACAAGGGCAAGGGCGCGTGGCAGAGCGCCCGCGCAGACAACAAGGAGAACGCCGCGCCCGCGCCCGCGAGGCCGTTCATGGTGAGGCGCGGGCTGGCCAAGATAAAGCCGATCTCGACATCGGTGGACTCCGCCTCGGCCTGGGCCTCCTCGTTCTTCAACTAGGCGCCATGCGCTTCCCCTAGGCGGCATGCGCTTCAACTAGGCAAACACACACTTCCCCTAGGCGGATTGATCTCATATTTACCCTGCATTATACATATATATTCATTGGCTGCGCTTCCGCAGTCCTCATCTCAATAACACGCATTGCATGTGCATTCACATTATTTTACGTAGGTTATATAGCTGGCTAGGGGTTGGCTAGGGGTTGTCTGGAGCGTATCTGCTTCACTGCGAGAAGTGCAGAGGCGTCACTGCGAGAAGTGCAGAGGCGTCACTGCGAGAAGTGCAGACATTTCACTACGTGAAGTATAGACGCCTCACTACCACCCCTACTGCTTCTCCAACTTCTCCAGCAGCTGCTTGTGCAGGGCGCCCAGGGTCTCGAAGTCCGGGGTCTCGGCGGCTGGCCAGCCGACGCCCAGGCCGGATTTTTCGTCGCGCTTAGGGATGAGGTGGAAGTGCACGTGGGGAACTTCCTGGTGCGCGATCTTGCCGTTGTTCTGCAGCAGGTTGTAGCCGGGACCGGCCTGGCCAGCGACCTCCAGGTCCAGCAGCTTGACCAGTTTCTTGGTCATGGGCAGGACGTCGGCCAGGTACTCGTCGGGGATGTCCGTGAGCTTGGCGCCGTGGTACTTGGGGATGATCAGCGTGTGGCCAGGTGCGGTTGGCTGGATGTCCAGGAAGGAGTACGCATGCGCGGTCTCTAGCAGCTTGAAGGAGGGGATCTCGCCCTTGATGATCTTGCAGAAGATGCACGAGGCGTCGTGCGCGGCTGAGGCGGTTTTGGACATTTTGCGTGGTTCTGTTTCTTGTTGCGTGGTTCTGTTTCTTGTTGCAAATTGAACTCGGCACTGGAGTTTACCCCAATTTTGTGTGCCTCTGTATATATACGTATGTATATACGCAACTCCACGGTTGTTCCAATGGCCGGCCTGGACTCGAGCCGCTCGAGGAAGGCAACGCGGGCAGAGGCGCCAGTGTGTCATTGTGTACGAGCTGCACACCCCCTAATATTATATATATACATTTGCAACATCTACACTCCCCTTTTGCGATGTGGACAGGGTATATCTCCACCAGACAGGGTATATCTCCACCAGACAGGTCAATTGACAGTGAAGTCATGGGCGGTACTCCCTCTCTTTTGGGCCAGTTCTGCGGGATTTGCATCCCCCCATAGAGAAAACACCGGTGCCAGATAAACGAAAATTTGCCACCGGGATATAACTACGCAATTGAATATTTCTTGCGTAACACGTACAGAAATTATCCTTTGTATTGTGCAATTGCAATTGCAATCGGAATAACATTGAATTACCCTGCACTACCCTGTTCAAATGGCTCTACACCAAGAATTCTTTACCCTCAACAATGGCAAGAAGATGCCAGCCGTCGCCATTATCGGCACAGGCACCAGATGGTTCAAGCAAGCCGAGACTGCCGAGACTTTTAACCAGGAGCTCGTGGACCAGATCGCCAAGGGACTGACACTGCCAGGGATAGTTCACATCGACGCCGCCGAGATATACAGGACGTACCCTGAGGTGAGCAAGGCCCTCGCCCTGGCCTCAAAGCCCCGCGAGGAGATCTTCATCACTGACAAGTACTCCACATCGCTCAAGATCACCGAGAACCCAATTGTAGGACTGGAGACCAGTTTGAAGAAGCTGAACCTGGACTACGTCGACCTGTACTTGCTGCACAGCCCATTTGCCACTGTGGAGAAGTACGGCTACACCTTGGAACAGGCGTGGAAGGACATGGAGACGCTGTACAAGCAGGGCAAGGCCAAGAACATTGGTGTGTCGAACTTTGCAGTCGCCGACTTGGAGAGAATCCTGGAGGTGTGCGAGATCAAGCCGCAGGTGAACCAGATCGAGTTTAACGCGTTCTTGCAGAATCAAACCCCGGGGATTGTCAAGTTCTGCCAGGGCCAGGATATCAGACTGGAGGCGTACTCGCCACTGTCGCCATTGCAGAAGAAACCGGAAAACTACGCTGCCGATCCTTTCTACATCTACGTAGCCGACATCGCAAAGAAGTACGGCAAGACAGATGCCCAAGTGCTGCTGCGTTGGGTCACCAAGAGAGGTGTCGTCGCAGTGACCACTTCTTCGAAGTTTGAAAGAGTGCAGGACGCCCAGAACTTGTTCTCTTTCGATTTGACCGAAGAGGAGGTCCAGAGAATCACAGAATTAGGACTGGCTCACCCTGCACAGAGACTGTACTGGAACGAGGAGTACAGCAAATACAACGACGACTCCCAAAGGCAGTAGGTGTTGAGTAATCCAAAAGGGGCAGGAGGAATGCTTCACGTATATCTATTTCGCACGACCTTCGCCTAAGGGTGTAGACGATCCTCCCTTAATTTCACAATGCTTAAATGTTAAAACTTAGATGTCTATCTGTATATACATACATACCTTGGACAACATATATATATATACACCTGCACCTTGGACAACATATATATATATACACCTACACCTTGGACAATGTATTTACCACCTGAATATATAAATGAAGATAAAAAAACGGATACGTACCTGGATCATCGCTATAATCCGATAATGTGTTATGCTAAAAAAAGGAGAGGGACCTCATCAAGGTCTCTCGGTGTATGCAGGGGGCTCAGATGTTTGTATTTTGTTATCCGTTGGCATTCTTTGTGGGGCAGGCGCTTGTTGTTGAAGTAAAGGCCTGCTGGACTCTCTATTCTCTCTATCAACACGTGCCTGTCTCTCTCTGTCATCCCAGCCGCTCTGGTAGAAGTATACGTATTCAACATCCCTTCTGAGGGGACTCGTTATGGTGATGTAGTAGAAAGCATGTATCATACCTGGGATAAACCCACAAAGCGTCAGCAGAACGTTGAGTACGAAGTCCTTATTGCACAGGCCGGCCCTTAGGAGGACCGCCACGGGTGGGAAGAAGAACGCAACAATGTAAAGGATAAGGTCTGAAACAGAACAGCAAACGCAGCAGCACATGGTCGGTGTTGTTTTATGTATTTGCGAATAACACGTTAATGGTACTTTTGTTCAGAAAAATGAGGTGAGGGGTGATGGCAAAATGGGGGCTTATCTCGAAAGCATCGCCTCCTCCTTTATATGTATACATTGACATGCGCTCGGTAAAAAAAAAAATTGAAAATAAGACCATTACTATTATTATTATGACGAGCCAAAACGGAGTTGCGTTACAATATGGAGATGACCTTTTTGAAAACACACACAAGAAACTGCTTGGTATGGATTATACTTGAATACTGCTTGGTATGGATTATACTTGAATACTGCTAGGTATGGATTATACTTGAATACTGCTTCTATAACCTGTTATGCGAATGTACCGTATATTCATTTATATATATATATATAAGCGAGGAAACCTTACCTTCTCATAACCCCGCTGCGGAAGGGTTGGTAAGAGTTGTATTTCTTTCTGTTGGAGTTCCCTCCGTAGTTTCCGTTGCCACCATTGTTGTTGTAGGAAGGCTGCGAGTACCTAGCATTGTCGATGTTGTGCGAGGAGTTCGAACGAGGGAAATCTAGAGGATGGGAGCGCTGACCGTTGTAATTGTTGTTGTTATTATTGCGTCCTCCCGGCATGACATTACCCCTGCGAGTCGGTTGCACGACGTTGCCGTTGTTGTAGTTGTTCTGGCGGTTGCCGTTGTTGTAGTTGTTCCCCCTCTGTCTCTTTGACCTGCCGTTGTTCTGGGGCCGTTCATCGTACATATCATCGTCGTACTCGTAATCGTTGTAATCAAACTGGTTGGTATTATTGTTGTTATTGTACGATTGCTGGTTAGCGTAATCGTTGTAGAGTGACTCTCTGCTGGAGTTATTTCTGGAGAATCCTGTGTCCATCTTCTCGAAATACTCATCCTTCAGTACACCTGACAGATTCTCACCAGCAAACGCACTTCCGTCATCATTGGGCACCCTGGACGATCTGCGCTCTCCGCAGTCATCGCCAAAATGGCCGGTGCGGCCACAGTTGTAGCAGAACACTCTGCTCGTGTCCAACGACAGTCCATCCTTTGTTTTCTTCTCCTGGCTGATGTCATTGCGCAGCATGTACACACGCCAGATGGAGGGGCACCTGTCCCTAGAATGTCTGTTGCTGTCACACACCGTGCAGTAAACCTTCTTCCACTTCTTTGGGCACTGCGACCTGTAGTGTCCGCGCTCGTTACAGTTTGCGCACCGGATAGCCTTGGGGCAGTGCTGTGAATAGTGGTCATCCATGGCACCACAGTATGTGCAGATGACATGGGGACAGTTCCTCTTGAGGTGGCCACGCTGCGAGCAGTTGTTGCACTTTGGCAGTGCCTCACGCACGGACCCCGGCTCGCCAGAGTCACCGTCACCCACACCGAAGTACCGCCCTTCACCGCGCATCGACCGAAGCACCTCGGGATCTTCATCGACCTGCTCGATGGATGGTGCAACGAGCTTTGTGGGGTCCATGGACAGACTGGGCGTGTCGTCCACTGTAAACGGCAGCGAGTCATGCGTTTCTACTTCTGAAAGCGACGACATCTGGGAAATAGTTACTGCTGATATTAGTTTCTGCTGATATTAGTTACTGCTGATATTAGTTTCTGCTGATATTAGTTTTCTGCTGTGGCTGTGTCTATAAATGCTAGTAGGGTACTCAACACCCTGCAGAGAATGAAAGGGAAGTTGCACAAAAGTGTTTATCTAGTGTCGAGGCCTCTACCTCAGCTCGCTTACCTCATCGCTGCACTAATTTTTCAGTATGCGAGGGCGCCTTGTGCGCTGTGCTGCAAATTGAGCGTGCAAAAAATTTGGTGTCAGCTGCGTGGTGCACGTGATTTCCCTGCGGTCTTGTCTGAGCGGGTCGACTGGGAGCGAGCGTGGGTGTGCAGTTGCAACTATCACCTTAGTTGTGCAGTTGCAACTATCACCTTAGTTGGGTAATTGACAATGTGTCGCAATTTTGTAATTGTCAATTTATTGTCAATTTATTGTGTAGACGGTTGTGTTTACGGGTGTCAGGCAATACGGCCGGGTTGAACACGGCACAAAATTGCAATTGTAAATAGCAAACTTGGAAACACACAGTCTATACATATTTTGATAGTACCTGGCGTAGTAGTGCCACTATATAGGGGAGACAGAATTTTTGAGATGGCAGGGCATCCCAGCTACAAACGCAGAGTGTCCACGCAATATATACGTACATTGTAAATGCGGAAGGGGGGCTCGTTCTAAATTAGCCCAAACTCTGCCAACAGGAGAGCACCCCCTCACACCCTCACACCCTCACACTTAAAGCACCCACCCACCCACCGACACACGACACACTGACAGGTGACAGCTCCAGCGGCCAACATCACTCTCAACGACATAGTTAACAACCAATTTCGTTCAAAGCGACAAGGACGCACCGAGGGAAGAAATTTTCGCGCTGTCCTTGCGAAATCTCGACGTGTCCGGCATAGTGAAGCGTCTCTACGATGGGTTGGCCTTACTCAGGCAGGTGTTAAAAGTTGCCTTGATTTGGCAATTGGGATGTTGTGGTTTGTTCTTGTGGTCTTTGCATTCTAGGAGTGTTGCAACAGACCATATAAACTACACCCTTATTAACTACAATGAGTGCTGCCGAAGCCACTGAGCAAGTTAAGAACCTGTCCGTTAAGGACGAGGCCAAGAAGGGCAACAAGAAGCAGCAGGGCGGTAAGCCTTCGCTGTACTTGGAGCCACAGCCAGAGTTCATTGAGGACAGAATTGCCATGTTCGAGAGACTTCAGAAGGAGTACAACGACAAGGTGGCCGCTGCCCCACGCCACAAGCTGAATGTTATCCTAAAGGACGGTGCCGTCAAGGAGGCCACTGCCTGGGAGACCACCCCAATGGACATTGCCAGAGACATCTCCAAGTCTCTAGCTGACCGTCTGTGCATTGCCAGAGTCAACGGTGCCCTATGGGACCTGGACAGACCTCTAGAGGGTGCTGAGAACGAGGACATCAAGCTGCAACTGCTGGACTTTGAGTCTGACGACGGTAAGAAGGTCTTCTGGCACTCGTCTGCTCACGTTCTAGGTGAGGCCTGTGAGTGTAACCTGGGTGCCCACATCTGTCTGGGCCCACCAACCGACGAGGGTTTCTTCTACGAGTTCTCCGTCAGAGACTCGCTGAAACAGCAGTCCGAGGAGGACAAGGCCAACGAGAAAACCGTGTCCCAGGCTGACTTCCCAGCCCTGGAGGGCGTTGCCAAGAACGTCATCAAGGAGAAGCAGAAGTTCGAGAGACTGGTCATGTCCAAGGAGGACCTGCTAAAGATGTTCCACTACTCCAAGTACAAGACCTACCTGGTCCAGACCAAGGTTCCAGATGGAGGTGCCACCACTGTGTACCGTTGTGGTAAGCTGATCGATCTGTGTATCGGTCCTCACATTCCAAACACCAACAGAATCAAGGCCTTCAAGCTGCTGAAGAACTCTTCCTGTTACTTCCTAGGTGACGCCAACAACGACTCTCTACAGAGAATCTACGGTGTCTCTTTCCCAGACAAGAAGCTGATGACTGCCCACCTTAAGTTCCTAGAGGAGGCCAAGAAGAGAGACCACAGAAGAATCGGTAAGGAGCAGGAACTGTTCATGTTTAACGAGATGTCCCCAGGTTCCGCTTTCTTCCTACCTCACGGTACCAGAATCTACAACACCCTGGTCGACCTGATGAGAACTCAGTACCAAAAGAGAGGCTACGAGGAGGTCATTACCCCTAACATGTACAACTCCAAGCTATGGGAGACCTCTGGTCACTGGGCCAACTACAAGGAGAACATGTTCTCCTTCGAGGTTGAGAAGGAGACTTACGGTCTGAAGCCAATGAACTGTCCAGGTCACTGTCTGATGTTCAAGTCCAGAGAGAGATCTTACAGAGAGCTGCCATGGAGAGTTGCTGACTTTGGTGTTATCCACAGAAACGAGTTCTCTGGTGCTCTGTCCGGTTTGACCCGTGTCAGAAGATTCCAGCAGGACGATGCCCACATCTTCTGTACTCAGGACCAGATTGAGACCGAGATCGAGAACATCTTCGACTTCTTGAAGTACGTCTACGGTGTCTTCGGATTCGAATTCAAGATGGAGCTGTCCACCAGACCAGAGAAGTACGTCGGTGAGATCGAGACCTGGAACGCCGCCGAGCAGAAGCTAGAGTCCGCCCTTGTTAAGTGGGGTGGTAACTGGGAGGTCAACCCAGGTGACGGTGCCTTCTACGGTCCAAAGATCGATATCATGATCTCTGATGCCCTAAGAAGATGGCACCAGTGTGCCACCATTCAGCTGGATTTCCAACTGCCAAACAGATTTGAACTAGAGTTCAAGGCTAAGGACAACAAGGACAACAGCAAGGCTGAGGAGGCTAACGTCGAGGCCTACGAGAGACCTGTTATGATTCACCGTGCTATCCTAGGTTCTGTCGAGAGAATGACCGCTATTCTAACTGAGCACTTCGCCGGTAAGTGGCCATTCTGGTTATCTCCACGTCAAATCATGGTTGTCCCAGTTGGTGTCAAGTACCAGGAGTACGCCCAGGAGGTCCGTGACAAGCTTCACAACGCTGGTTTCTTTGCCGACGTCGACCTATCCGGTAACACCCTACAGAAGAAGGTCAGAAATGGTCAGATGCTAAAGTACAACTTCATCTTCATTGTCGGTGAGGACGAGATGACCACCAACTCCGTTAACATTAGAAACAGAGATGTCATGGAGCAGCAGGGTAAGAACGCCACTGTTGAGGTGGAGACCGTTGTCAAGCAGCTACTGAACTTGAAGGAGGAGAAGAGAAACGATAACACTCTAGTTTAATTGATGTGTTTGTGTCCTGAAGAGCCAAGTTCCCTTACTGTGTCACAGCCGAGTCTTGTCAACAAAAAATAGAATAAAAATTTAAAAACAACCTAAGTAATGATATGATATTTTCTCATTTAATCGTATATATCGCAATAAAATAAAAAGATCGCGTTATTATATAGGTGTTTTTGGTGAGCCTATCCCCATCTGAATACATCGTCTTTTTGTCTGGTTTATCTATAAGAATGACGGAAAAAGGAAATATGATGATGCAAGGTTAAAGACAATGCTCAGGAGGGTAGCTAGGAGGTATATTTCAATAAGTTTTTCTTTTTTTGGAACAGTATCCCTGCTTGAATTTTGGTGATGAGAAATTTGGAATATTAATAAATTAGTCGTTATACCTGGAATTGCGGATATTGTCATCCGGATTAGGCTTTCATAAAAAAAACGCAGAATTGGCAAATATTTATTTCTTTATAATTAATCTCTGCCAGACCTCTCGTTGTCAATGAGTTTTTGAAATTCATTCTGAGAAGCACTATTGTTGATTGTTGGAGTTCTGTCTGAATTCCCAATGATATCGCGGTTCTGATCATTCTCCGGAAATAGATCAAAATCATCGCCTCCATCATTCTTCGCCTTACCTAGATTGAGTCCATTCTGTCTCACCTTTTCCCAAGAAGATAAATTACTTGAAGGCATTTCCGGAGCACGTAATGTGGACCATGTACTTTCCTCCAAACCTTCAGCGGGAGTGCTGGCAAGATTTCTATTATCGATATCATGATTCATTTTCTTTGGTTCTGCTATTTTGTATCTGTCCTTTTCAGGAATATCCTCATACAAACCAATTGGATCTCTCTGGTTCATATAAGACGATCTCTTTAGTCCAACTTGTTGAATCTCTTTCAATTTAGTCATTGGGTTAGGTAATCTCTTCTCTGGTTGTTTTTCTGTTACGTAAAAGTATGAGGCCCATTTGGTCGCAGAACCATTCTTTAGGAGCGACATCATTTCGAATTGCCGTTGTTCTGGTGTCTTTTGTTGGCTGTTTTCAGAAACTTGTGGCTGACTGTCTGGCACAAATTCACCAACCTCATTGGATGCGGCCAAACTTCTTGCATAAATTCCATCTGGATCCAATCGTTTTAATTGATTTTTGTATCCAATATTACCGGCGATAATGGTCGTACCGAAAAGAGCCACAAGGGCCAAAACAAAATTACGGGGAACTTTAACACCTTTCATATCTTTTGTCTTGTAAAACTTATAGGCAAAGGGAGGAATGAAAACCATTGAGAAGCCTAGCCATCCACCAATCATCTGACTTCTTGCAATCGATCTATACGCATCAGACAGGGCTATTCTATCACTTGAGTCTAGAACTTCATCCTTTTCGTAAAATTGCACAGCAGCTTTATACGCTTTTTTGAACCATGGTTGTTCGAGGGGTGTGATCTTTTTATCTGTGGTTGTCTGGCTTCCTTCAGCGGCGGTGACATCAGCGCTATTGTCTCCGATGTCTTGCGATCTATTATCCATTTTTTCTGTGTCTCAATGGAAGCTGTAAAGTTTCGTGTTTTTACTATCAATAAAGGAGCATGTGTGAATACTCAATTCTTCTGAATCTTTAGGGGGGTGGGGTCGCTCCCCTTTCTTATATAAGCCGTATCTCCGAGAAGCCCGCCTAGACTTCACCCCACCAATAAAAGGGGACCCTGGAGCGGCGCTTCGGAGTTGCACGTGATGTTTGCGTCACGTGACGTCACATCACGTGATAGTCACGTACATAATGATAATTGGATTTGTGCGGGTAAGTGAATTTCCCAGGAAAGAGGACACCGCCAAAACCCAGAGGGCTGGACCTTCCCTTGGGAACCGTCTTGATCGCGTCTCTAGAGGGAACGTTACTACAAAGAGAGGTTAGGTTTGGTGCTTAGATTGACAATTCTTGATTGAATTACATTCAATTTTAGGAGGTCTCGTTTATTTTCCTTTGCTGTTGCACATTAGCTGTCAGATTAGCATTCATAACATAGAAGCAATAATGGATTATTTTGGCGTTATCCAGAACTATTACACCGGTGGCTACACCGCTTGCCTGGCAGAGGCTGAGAAGAGTTTCAATGAGGAGGACAATGTCCTTGTTTACTACAAGGGAATGGCCCAGATGGCCCTAAAGAAGTTTACACCTGGCTCCTCTGCGTCTAAGTTGGGAAAGGCTCTTGATGCATACGCTACCTTCCTGAAGGGCAGAGACGCTTCCCCATTGAAGACATTGATTACTGTTGGATCAGCCAGTGGATTCGAACTATGTTTACTTGCATCGGCTCTAACCATTACAGGGGAGCTCCCAGAGGCTCTAGAAATATGTAATAAGGGTTTGGACGGCATCGAATCGGAAGATGACAGATCCCTCAACGGTTACATTGAATTGTCGCTCATGGCTGTACAAATATACCTCCTATCAGGTGACATGGCAGGCGCAAGCAATATGTTTTACTCTATTGAACAGAGACTAACGCTCAATAACGAAAGTGAAATCATTCAGAACCTGGCCGAGGCCTACCTCAAGTTCGCCAAAAATCAGGACACTGCTGGTCTAAACTTCTATTACTTTGAGGAACTTGCACAGACTTACCCAAACTGGAGAACACAGTTAGGACTACTGAACTTGCATCTTCAGCAGAGTAACATTGCTGAGGCACAGGGTATTGTGGACGTTTTAGAGTCTGACTATTACCAGGTTGAGCAGACAGATAGCGCTGAAATTTTCAAATCGAACTACCTAGCCTCCCAGATTACACTAGCCATTATGCAGGGTCTTAACATTGTAGATACACTAAAGGAGGAGCTGGCTGTGTTGGATCCAGAACACCCATTTGTAAAGAACGACAAAGATATTAATATCCGTTTTGATGAACTAGTTGCCAAATTCAAGGCCTAAATAGGAATATAACATAGAATAAAATATATATCTGCTTGGAAGGACAAACAAACTTATATAATCATCGGAATACATGAGCGTATATGAAGTACAATACGTATACACCTATTGTAAATGAAATGAAACTAACCTGAAACCAAATACATGTTCCCTCTACGGCAACCCCATAGGAATTCTATTGTATATATGAACTCACCATATGTCCATGGTTTCCCCGAATTTAATAAAATCATCAGATATATCATTTATGTATTATGTAAACTGATATGTTAATATACATCAAACATGAGAGCCCTCGTGGCAATTAATAGAGAGCAAATGAGGGCAAACAATACATGCGCACCGGTGTCATTTAAACCTTCATATGGTAAAAAAAATAAATGTTCCAAGGACGCCTTAATTATAGCTTGTCAAAGTCAACCTCGTCCGTAACGGTGAATGGTGCGGGAACTGGTGCATCTACATTATTACGCTCCCTAATGGTCTCTATAGTCTCAATTGGCTCATCTGGAGTGGAGTCAGAGATGATAATGATACCTGTGGTATTCTTCGATTTACGCACGGGTACAAATCTGCTGTTCTTGGAGAAAGAGACATATCTAGCCTGCTGTGGGAGAATTCTTGTTAAATTCTGAATCTTATAAGGCTTTGCAGAATATTTGGCCTTTGTGTACTCATCAACTGCGGCCTCTCCTTCCTTTGGCTTAGTCTGATCCTTTTGTTCTTCTTCCTTCACAGCGATCTTTTCCTCTTTGATTTCCTTCTCATCCTTGTCCTTCTTTGATTTCTTGGCTCTAGCCTTAGCTCTAGCAGTTGTAGACAACACAGCTGTAGCAACCTTCTCGACCTCTTTACTAGCTTGTTGCTCATACATCTTTGGATAGTCGAATGCACCTTCTTTAGTGAAGCAGTTCAGTTCGAATTTTGGAATAGCAAGATCGCTGTCACGAACAGCAATAACAGCAGTTGGGGTGAATGAAAGCGACAAAAAGTGGGCAAGTGGGAACCAATACCAGAATTGAGTGAACATAGCAAGACCGACAATAGACTTGGTATCCAGCGTACCAGTTTCGACATTCTCTAACTGGATGGTAACGTTTCTACCACCTGCATTCATGATACCTTGGCCCACACAGGCACCAAATTTAGCCAGACCTTCTTGATGCTTACTGCTGATTACATTCAAGAAGTTCTTGTTGATGTCTGCAACCTTCTTGCTTGACTTTTCTGTTTGTTGGATCATAATCATGGATTGTGCAATCATAGCTGCCTGGCGCACATAGTCAACTGGGTCCTTTGTCAATGGCTCAAGAACCTCAATGGCCTCGTCTAGAGCCTTGCCTGCACAGGAGATACCCAGAGCAAATGCAGTACCACAACGCACGTGGGCGTTATGAGACTTGGATAGAAGTTCCACGATTCTTGGAACAGTGGTGTAATCACGACAAAGGACAAAACCGAGAGCGGTCACTGCAGCACGTCTTACCTCATCGTCAGAGTCAGAAACGGCAACGTGTAGTAATTTCTTGACTGCCTTGTTATTACTGGTACCAACATATGCCAATGCAATGGTAAATGCACCACCATATCTAATGATAGCGTCTTCATCCTCCAATGCCTTGTAGATCAAGTCATTGGCGTGCTCTTGGCGACCGTAGTTCAACAGAGCCAATCCCATTGCAACACCACGTCTAATGTTACCGTGCTTAGTCTCATGGGCAAAAGTAAACAGACTGTTGTTGCACTCCTCGTCACCTGATCCCAGCATATTCAAACCGATACCAAGGGCAGCAGCCTCACCCGATACAGCGGAATCGTTGTATAGAACCTCCTGCAGCGACCCAAGAACATCGCTATCGGATGAACCCATAGCTGCCAAACCGGTACCTAGACATGCACCATGCAGGAGAACATCAACATCCTCATCGCCAACATTGTTGCTGTTGTCTACAATTTGTTTGGTTAAGTATGGCAGGACATCTTTTCCGAAGCCCGCATACAAAAGACCCAAACCATATAGGGAGCCACCTTTAATATAGCGCGATGAAGAACGACTGCCAGGCAAATATGGGCCCATAACCTTCTGGCCGTCCATTAGGTTACCCTTGTGAATGACACCAAGAGAAGCTGTGGCGGTGAATTTGGCCCAGTTCTGTGCCTTGCCCAGCCATGGTAGATTGGCCTTAATGAAAGAGTTATCCGTTGTACCGGCATGCATGAAACCGTTGGCAACACTAACAGCGGTATGGAAGATCGAAAACTTACCGTCCATGGAAGACTTAGTTTTGTTCAGTAGGCCAATATCGATATTTTTGTTTTCGTGTAGAAATGTGTTGTAGTAGTCACATGTTGGAAGACCAGATAGAATATCTAGCAGAGCTGGTTCAAAATTGCGCTCACGAAGGGTGGAAACAAGAGAGGTCAACAGACTCTGGGAGCCAGAAGATACCAGGTCGAAAGCGATTTGATAGGCAACGTTTTTGGCATCGCCACTTCTAAGAGATTCAAAGAGTTGGACAGCTAGGTCGTGCTCGTTTAGGTTCACAACCACCTTGGAGGCTGTGAAGTAGTCGACGTTCTTCATAGAGAGCACTAGAGCAAAGATAGACTCCAATATTTTCGTGCGAAACAATGAGTTAGAAACTGTAGATGAGGCAGCAGTCAGGACGTAATTTAGAAGTTTTAGACTGTTGACCTCAGTGTCGGTAGCAATTCTAGACTTCAAAATTGTTTCCACTATGTCTAGTCTATAGCCCTCTAGGGCAATACCCAAGGCAAGTTTAAATTCGGATGCGCTAACACATTTCTCGAGCATCTTCTCGAAGATATTGGTGAGTTCAGAGCTAATCTGGATAGTTCCTTCTGGGTTCTCATAACTGGCGGTAGATTGATTAATGTACATCTCAATACTCTTGGACACAATAGTTTCAACATACTGACTCTTTTCATTGATATCGAATGCATCGTCAGCAGCTAGGGCATATGTGACAGCAGACTCGTACTCTCCTAGATTGTAGTAAACCTTGGAAACGACTAGAGCAGCCATTTTGCGACCAGAGAAAGAAGTGTCATCATAAAGGGCCTCGATATTGGAAAGATCATTCGATACTTCAGCCCATTGGTTATCAACAATTCCATTGATGGACTGAAGGGCGTATGCCTTCACAGCGTCATCTCTCTCGTTGAGAAGCGCTAAAAAGGGAGCGGCAGTAGAAACAGACATAGTTGTTGTTCTTTTGACACAAATAGAGTTCGATGTGTTTCTAGTTTGTAATAGAATAAAGTAGTACAATATTCAAAACAGACTTTTTACAATTGTACTTCCTTTACTCACCCATTATCCTTATTCTTAGGAAACCTAAGCTTACCACTTGCTCCTTTGCCACACACACACAGGTGGAACTTTTGCCACCCGAGTAAGTTTTAGAAATTACCCGGACCCGGCTTTTAAAAAAAATAACTACCTGGCGCCACCATAAGCTGTGTCCTAGAGGTATACTAAAGGTAACATAAAGTAGATCGTTGAAAGGTATACATATATACTTACTCAAATGCATCAATAGATTAGGCGGACTGTAATTCTTTCTGGCGTCCTGTCCAATTCGTTATAAATGGTGTGAACATCACTTTGCGTGACATCCGAGATATCGGTAATCACATAAGCAATATCTCCGTTCGAATCAGAAAATTGCTTCTCGATGTTATGTCTCGAAAGGATATCATTAACTGCCCGTAGCACTCCTGGTGTGTTTCTGTGTACGAATAAAATACGCAACGCGTTATCTTCAAAGTTTGTCTGTCTGAGACTTACTTCTGGGAAATTTACAGAGTCAATCGAGCTACCTTGCGTTATAAAGCTAGCAATTGCCTCTGACACTTCCAGACCTGTGACACTTTGAGCCTCCATAGTCGCACCCCCGATATGGGGTGTCAATATCACATTTGGTAGATTCGTGAGATCTGATGTCCATTTATTCAGACCATCGTTGAAAATATCGGCGCTGTTAAACCTTGGCTCATTAGGGAAAACGTCAAGTGCAGCACCATAAAGTTTCCCGGATTTTAGACCGTCAATTGCTGCTTTTGTATCCAAGACGGACCCACGAGAAGTATTCAATATATATGAACCCTTCTTCATTGCAGCAATCTGTGGATAGGAGATGAGATTATGTGTATCTGCCGTCTCAGGTACATGCAATGTAACAAAATCTGACTCTTGTAATAACTCATCTAAAGTTGGAACTTGTTTCGCCCGGCCTATTGGCATGATATTTAAGATGTCATAGTATATGACGTGCATGCTCATCGCCTCGGCCAATATCGATAATTGTGTTCCTATGTGACCGTATCCAATAATACCTACGGTTTTACCGCGTACCTCGTAGCAATGCCTACTTGAGTTGTTCCAACTCCCTCCATGTAACTGCAGAGATTTATCTGGCAACTGGCGGGCCAACGATATTATATTTGCCAAGGCCAGCTCGGCAACTGATCTTGAGTTTGAGAATGGTGAGTTAAATACAGCAACACCCATATTTGCAGCGTAAGTCAGATCCACTTGATTTGTACCAATACAATAACATCCGATGACCATCAAATTTTTAGCATGGTGTAATACTGCACTAGATAAAACGGTCTTTGATCTAATTCCTATAGCGTGGACATCTCGTATTTTTTCTATAAGGACAGATTCTGGAAGTGCATCCATATATGACTCTACTTGGTACCCTTGCTCCCTAAAAGATATCACTGCCTGATGGTTAATATTTTCGAGTAGTAATATTTTGATGTCGCCCTTAGAGAAAGGTTTGGTCTTTCCTTCTTGTGGTTGAACACTTATCCTCCGTGGAAGTGCATTCATGAAAGACTCCGTGGGTGAGAAACTCATGTTCTCATCGTTGAAATAGTCGTTTACATCGGGTAACAAATGGGGTATGTATTCTATTTGGGTCGACATTGTATTGTTTTATTTTATATCTTTAACTAGGCGTGTTGAAGCGTAGAATAAAGATATATGTAATTTTACCTGTTGTTGGTAAGGTACAGCGGTGATTGTTATATAATTATTTATTGCGTTCAAGATATCCAAAATCCAAAATTTAAAACCCAGATGTAAACCATCATGTCGTTTAATATAGTTCCTAGTAGCAGTTGAGAAGTGATGTCTGAGTAATATAGTAGTGCTGTTCTATAAGGGGAAAAGGGAGGGGTGTCTCACGGCTCTTTTCTCCCACTGTTTTTTTTATCGCGACAGCCGCTTCGTCCGAAACCACACATTCGCGCAGTTGCACGTGAGATGTGCATATATTGTGATTCGGTCACAGGGCTTGGCTCAATATTTCAAATAGACATATATTTCGGAATTTTAACATTTGAGCAAATTGGTGAACAAATGGTAGCTCTTAGAGGTTATATATGTATTATTTTTTTGTCACAGAAATGTGGCATGTATATATTGCTAGTAACCTTGTATTGTGGATGCCAGTGACTTTCCTTGGTGGACGCCACACTATTTACGGAATGCATCAAGACCGCGGTCCGCGCGGCACTGATTATATCCAAAAAGAAAAATGTGACATTATTCCAAAGAAGACGAGCGTCAAAAAATTCCAACACATAAGAAGCCTAGTATATTTCGTAATCAAAATTGGTTTGCTCGCTACTGATCTTCTTGAACTTTGCAGAAGATGATAGTGCTGACCATAGACCCGTCATTTTCTCTATGAATCCAACTCTACCATACTTTGCAAATCTAAATGCTATCTTACACCATTCCAATAGTTCTAATTCATTCCCTTGAATTAGTCTATTAACCCCGAAGTTCCAGCATATTGTGCTTATGGCTTCTATGCATTCTCTTAAAACATCATCAGAATTAGTTTGGGCAACGGTTAAATTTTCTTTCAATTTGGTTGTAATATCATTAAACATGTCATAATCAGATGTGTCCATCATGACTTTCCAATTACAGAACGTACTTCTAAGCCAGGAGCACATGTATTCAAATGATTCAGAGCCACTCTCTATACTAGTATTGATTATATTTAGCATTATTTTCTTTCTTAGATTTGATGGAATATCCTCTCTTCCCTGTATCATGTCAACTATCTGTGTTTCAAAAGAATGACTTTGTAATTCCTTACTTTCTAAAAGCAGTTTATTAAGGGCCTCTTCATCCCTGGTATCCAGAGCTAAAGTGAATAGTATGGTTAGCACGTAGTATACAAGGTTGGTGACACTTTCGTTAAAAGTAGAATCCCCGATTAAATTTTTTTGAGAGTCAGTTTTAAGTGTTTTAGCATCACCTAATATTCTTTGCAAATCCATTAGAAAATCTCTTGGTCCAGGAGAAGTAGTTTCAGTACTGCAATTTTGATGTATATTTGCCATCTGGTACCCGATCATGTTATTAAGTACCTCACAATGGTACTTCCAAAAACGGAAATGCATGTTGGTTTGAACAGTAAATGCACTAATAGGGATTAGGGAGAGGTATTCTAAAGAAATATTAGAAAATTCTTTTGATGTTTTAAGGTTTGTCCCATCATTTTTTATTTGTGAAGCCAGGTTATAAGCCGTTGAAGAAAACCATTCTATTTCATTAGCATTCATAGTAATATGTGATTCCTCTGTAGAAGCATTAGATTCTACCACACCGAGTACAGTGTTCGATGACAAGGTTTTAAAATATTGCAATGGCTGTTTAAATAAATCCTGTAACGATTTTCCTTCATTGAGTAGCTGAGTAATGTTATCCTCGTTTATTTTCAATAGAGCCTGAATGGTGAATCTAATCAAATCAACTGCCGAGGTTAACCATTTCTTCTGATTAATGGTCTCTATTGTGCTATTCGAATTCTCTATTTTCCTAAATAATAATCCTGATAACTTGGTCATGAGATTTGGAAAGGGTTTCGTGAGGTTTAAGGATAAAATGAAAATGTCGATAGAATTCTCGTCCTCGCACTCCGAAAGAGTTTTAAGTGTAATTTCTGCAGCCTGGATATTTTCCTCAAGAATATTTAACCGTAATACCAAAAATATGCTCAGGGAGCTTAGCATATCCTCCTTGGACATATTATCCAAGGTATCATGAGCCTTCACTGGGTTGTTTGAGAATATGTATGATGAGACAAGCGCTCTGTAAAGCTTCCCTCGCTCTGCGTAAGACCCACTTATAATATCTCCAAGGGCAAGATCATAATATTGACTGCTAATTATGTATATCTCAGACTTTTCCAATTTCTTACCCGAATTCCACAGTAGGGTTATTATAGTGGAGGATGCCTCTACAGTTAATGGTTGGGTCATTTTTTTCTTCATAACCTGGTAGAACTCAGTCAAACTTGAAATGATTTCTGTGTCGTTGAGAAGTTTGGTTTGCAACGTTATATAAAAACGTGCAAGTATAAGTCTTTCGACATTCTGGTGTTTTTTGATGTTCTTAGTTCTATTTAGGAAGATGTAATCAATTGCTATCAGCGTGGCTTTTATTTCAAATTCTGAACATTCCTGTAATGCGTGAAGTAATTCGTCAAAGTTGGCCTCGAGATCAACAGACAACACCATTTGCATTAATGTTGACGATATGACCTCCTTGTTATCATCATTTGGTATATTCCTGTGAAATAATATTTGGAACTGGAAAGGCTTTACTTTTTTGGGATATTTTTTCAATAATTCTTCAATCTGGTTTCTAATTGCTTGAAGATGTATATTTATTCCATCTTCAAACATGGATTGGGTCAACAAGGTAACAATCGAATAATGCAGAAATGAGTAGTCAAGATGAGCCCTTAATTTCTGAGATGTGGATGATACCGCTTGACTAGCCTTTTGTAAAAGAGTGATGATATCGGGTAAATTGTGCTTCATCTTTCCTGCATTTGTTTCACTATGCATTTTCAGTGCATTGTTGTATAGAACACCTGCAATGTTTATAATGGTGTTACTGTCAGTGCAATTGTTTAGTATTGTAAAATCAATCTTATTTAGGTAGAGTAGTGCGGTTTCTTTATCCCCTTGATACATGTATCTCTGGAATATATAAGCATAGTATTGCAAGGACAAGTCTTGGAATTCGGTGAATTCTTGTTCGTTGAATATACTTCTTCTTTCAGTAATGATTGAAATTTGGGTATCTAGTTGATTTTTTGTATAAGAAAAACTATCTTCTAAAATATCTTCCGTGTAGTTTTCGAGGCTAAGGTTTACTAATGTCTTAATAATATTGACAAAACATTTGAATGACCGCAGTGGATTTTGTTTGTTTTCAGACATGGAATCGTGTAAGGAGAGGAGGATAGCAGCAAACAATTGACTACCGTTAAATGCTTCCTTTGTAAGTGATGATGCTGTGGTACTTATCTGTGCAATTATAATAGTATTCCAAAGTAATCCTGCAGTGTTTTCTAATCTAATTAAACTTTCTTCCGAGAGGTTTATTTCTTTGTTTGTGAAGTTGTTGTTATACTTTTGAGCAACGGGAAGTAGTGCCTTCACCCTAACAATGATTTGAGTAAGGTTTTCATCAGACTTATTCTCATTATTTGTTAATTCGGTATTTATCCATAATGCTGCTTCACAGAACTCTATTATTGATGATTCGAAGGTTGAGACAATCCGTGGCGTTGTCATTCGTTATTTGTGATATTCCCGTTACGTGCGGTGATAACTCTGTGGTTTGGGTTTTGGAGATGCTTTTATAGTGCTTTAGATTTGCCACCTATTTTTTGTCTTTTCTTCGCTAGATCAAATAGCCGCCAAACATTCTGATTGTCCGAAACTTGTATTTTGCCCTTTTTACAAACAAAGCAAAAATTTACAAAATATAATTGCGAAGTGTTCAAATTTTAATGTTACAACCGTTCTTTTAAAAAACTATATAAAGGAATTAAGGACCGAACTATAATATATTACCACTTCTCCAATTACATCTCATCGTATGACTCGACTGGAGATATCACAGGAGGAGCACTCCTAAATCCGTGCAAGTAGGATGCATCATCACCTAGAGTACTAGCAATACTTTCCAGTTCACTCCCCATCGTAGCATTTGTACTGTGAAAATCATCTTCCTTTAAAGTTACTCCTGCAGGTTCAGTTCCGTTAGCACCAGAAGACTCCATACTCATATTATTAAATAAGGCAAGTTTGTGATGGTTTCTTGCTGAATGTTTTAGATTGTTCTCTATATTCAGTGGAAGTTGGTCATTTGAATGATAAAGCATTGCGGTATCTATTGAGTCGGTCGACTCCAAGATCATTGTAGGTATACTTCTATCCACATTCAGCAGTCTCATCTTTTCTGGTAATGTCATTGGTGGCGCGTTTGGAATATCTGGGTAAGCTTGGCTGTTCGATGTCACTGATCTTGCGTCGTTAATCACATCATCTGGTGTTATTGTACGTGGCCCGTTGTTGTTGTTACCATTCGTACTCCCGCTTCCAGAGAGAGAATAAGACATAGCGTGTGCTTCACCTGGGTTAATCTTTCGTGTCTTTTGGTGTGGTAGGGTCATGGCATTCAATAGTGCAGACGAGTATGTCGTCATCCCTAGTCTTTTACTATTTGGTCCCTCCATTCCGTCTTTGACTCCCATAGTAGATAAGTTGGAGGTCATAGAGCCTCTGGACAGAGGTCTTGAGAGTGTCAAATCAGATGCTTCCACCTCATAAATAGCTCTAGTTGAAATGTTGTCCGATGGATAGCTATTTAATGAGCTCATCGAGAGCGTGTGCGCTAGTTCTCTTTGGGCTGCGTTAGGTTCTGTCATATTTAGTTGTGTGTTTTGTTGGAAAAGTTTCGAGCTTTACGATCCTTTTAAATAATCAAAAGCTGTTGAAACTAATATATTCTGGTTATTAGTTGCCTATAGTTTTGTCGATACAAAACCTGAAGTACGGTACAAAGGCAAAGAAGAAGAAAATGTTAAGGAGCGTGACTTTTAATATGTGTTTCACTTTCCTCTGTGAATAAAAGTTGGCTGATTTCTTAGAGTCAATAAGATTATTTTATAGTCACACGATTAACCGGGTTTGCGAGTGTTATATCACCTGATGGAAGATGAAAAAAAAAAGATTCAAATGTATGTGTGCTGCCGTTCGTTTTCTCTTAACAATAGGGAAAATGCAATAGTTGAATACTTAGATTATCGGTGCTGACCCAGCAAAATAAATAAATGCAAAAGAGGAGTATTTTAAGCCTTGATGTAGGACCAGGATTCCGGGGTGTTGGCCAAAATATATATTTATATATATTGCCAAGTTGGTCTGTCAAGAATTACAAGGGTACAGGACAGCATCGCAACTAATTGGAGGGGAGGGATAAATACACAGAAGGGGAAGGCAGAGCACCGGGATGTCGAGAGAGATACGTGCACCATTCCATCAAGAAACCGAGAAGTAGGGATACTGGCGGATGGACACCCCAGTGCAGTCCAGGAGCAAAAGAGTGAGTGCGTACGAAACACCAAGAAACAGGTGCAGGGTATTTTCGAACCTTCGCCCCGCCAGAAAAGAAATGCTGTGAGAAAGGGTAGAGAGACTGCTGTACAGCCACCTTCACAGTACCATACATTCGTCTCCCCTATTGAAAATGCACTCATGTGGATGCCCAGGTTGCAGAATTACACAGACAACATGCGCAACGTGCAACACTCTATTATGCATATAATTTGAGTCCGGACAGCAGAAGTATCTCTGTAGCCATTTACTTTAACGCTTCATCTTATGAGCCCCCCCTTGCTGTGTGCTGCGGAGGCAGAAAGACGGAAAGTTCTGCGCAGATCGAGGAGGGAGATGCACTCGGTATTGAAGTGTGTGTATCGGCGCACGAAAAACCGTACAGCACCTTGCAGCTGTGCAATACGTTGTATAATAGGAGAAAGTAGCCGGCCACTCCATAGGGAGAGCAAAGCGAGAAAGACGAATAATAAGACCCAGCTACAGCTGGAGTGGAGTGTTGTGGTTTCCCTGCAAGGTGTTCTCAGACACAAGTACGACCTCCTGGCGGGCCGGGACTATGCTCCCTGCGTTCCTTTCTGAGACTGTATGCAAGTATGGGGCCCCGGAGTGCCATACGAGGCGCCGCTTCCTCGGTCGGCTGTCTCTGTGGGGTTGGACATCGTGCGGTTGTTTCTGTGCAGCCCCCCCTTCCCGGTGCGCTTTTGCATCCCGCATCGCTGCCAATTTGTCTTTTTTTAGGGGCGGGCAGTTTCCTGTTTGAAAGGGGGGATAAACTTTGTACGTGTGTTTCTGTGTGCCGGGTTCCAAGCGGCCGCGCTCGGTTCCGTGTGACAGCACCGAAGAGGTTAAAGTGTGGTGTGAGGATGGCCGTTTGTAGTGATTTGTATCTACCCCAACTGGCTTCAGAAAGGGCCAGCGTGAGTTTTGGAGGTGGGCGGCTATTGGAGAACGGGTAGACTCGGCGGCTATTGGAGAACGGCTGGATATGGGCGGCTATTGGAGAACAGCTGAATCTGGCCTATAAATATAGGATTCATTCCAGAAATATGAGAAAGGTTCCTTCGCCTTCTTGTCTTTCTCCTGTCGTTGTTTTAATTACATCCTCTAGTGCAACTACCTATTTTTGCAACACGGCATTCACAATAGCAATGTCGACTAACCAGATGCTAGCTACAAAACCGTGTGTTAAAGCTGCTATCACTACAGAACAGTCCCACAAACTAATGCAAACGGTGCTTACGATGTCTGTTGGATGTCTCGCATTTCTCAGGGGCCTCTTCCCTGACGACAGTTTTGTTGATCAGCGATTTGTTCCTTCTAAATGTGAAAAGGACTACGACAAGAGTAAAACAACTCCGTCCAACTCCATCAAGATAAAGACTTTGGTTCGTGGTAAATCACAAGAGGCAACAATGCTGTTGGATTGGCTAGAAAAGGGCGTTTTTCGGTCAGTGAAACTGGGATATTTAAAATCGGTATCTCTGGGGATATATCTTGATGAGGATAATCCAACTAACCTGTGTGAAAACTACATGTTTAGGTTCACCTACGGAGAGGATAACTCCGTGTCCATGGATGTCGAGGAGTTGAATTCACAACCAACAAACGGGAGTAATGGGTGTTCTCAAACGATGTCTCTGCTCGACTCCAGAAAAATGGCACAGCAGGTTATGCGCAGATTTATTATCATCACACAGTCCCTGGAACCGCTCCCACAGAAGAAATACATGAGTATGCGACTGTTATTTAACGAAGGTGTTGATCAAGAATATCAACCTGATATGTTTAGAGATGCCACATTCGACAGGCGCGCCACATTGATGATTCCAATTGACACATCAACGACTCTGTTTAATGCCGGTGAGGTGAATGCAACTCATCACTCGGTCAAGATGGATGTGTATTCCACCAGTGAGGAACTCAGAACATTGAGTAGCAGTGCTGTACATGATTTAAAGGAAGGGTATGACTATCAGGTTGTTGATCCGTTTGAGATGGCATCCAAGCCGCGCTTAACAACGCAACATGCTATTGATAAAGCCGCACTTGATACAAGGCCACCTTCACCACAAAACACTGTGTCGCCATATTTACAAACTGCCCCACCCACACAGACACAAACTGCGGCAATCCTGGGTGGTTTTTTAAAGACACCGCAGAATAGTATCGAGGAAACTCAGTGGATACCGGATCAAATTGTTACTACCCATGGGGAGGAAGAGACAACGGATAAGGTAAATTGTGATTGCAACATGGCATGCAATCTAGATGCCACGGCTCTAAAAACATGCAAATATTGCAATCGTACAGTCCATGGTATTTGTTATGGCAATATTCATAGCAGAAGAATAGCCAAATGTTTCTCCTGTACCCTAGGTAGTACTGGATCCACAGAGCTCCAAACAACTGAGTTCCATGATTTGATGATCATAAGAAAGTGTTACCGATACCTGACGAGATGTAAGAGGTTTCCTGATGGCGCCCAGGATTTGGCGCAATGTATATTTACAAAGGATTCACTCACAAATAAGATCAGGGAGAGTGTTGCGTTTGCCATTTCTGTTTTTCTGTACGATGGAACATTCTATCTAACAGATGTAAAGGGTAGTGAAACTACAGCAGGTGTTACTAAAGTGAGAGGGTCTACATTTAAATTTAATATCCCTGGCATTACCCATCCGGTAGGTACAAGTATCGATACCACAACTGCCTATAATATTCAATTTCGGTATGCTAATGAAACATCTCATCCTTGTTATATGGAAATGGATCCCAATGGTAAGGACCAGGTTCTCTCCTGGTTAAAAGAGGTCACAGACCTAAGGCTAAAACTTACGGACAAGTTGCCTGAAAACTTCCCGATGAACAGTTTAGATATTAATGACTCAGATTTGAAGGAAATTTTAAATCAGGCCGGATCTGGAAAGAGGCGATATGACGAGGAGATGAACGATGATGAGAATGAGGAGACAGACATACCACCTAATGATTCTGATAAATATAGAATTGTGGTATCTAAAAAGAGACATAAAATCAGTGTTTCCAAACAATCATTAAAAAGCCTGTGGTAAAAAGGAGGACATTTTTGCTATTCTTTAGAAGTATATCTAGCTAGATATTACCCATGGATCCCCCTCCGCATTATAGAATATGACGGGATTCCAGAGTCCGACACATAGTATCTGGCTGATACCAAAACAACTACTCTAGTTTTAAATGTTATAACTATATTTTGCCTTTTTAACTAGTTACACCTTAAATATTCGCATAATCATCACTTTCGATGTTTGTTATTATAGAGTCATGGTTACTACCATACTGTTCACTTCCAACAATGTATTGCCCTTCGCTAGTATTTAGTGGTTGTTCCAACTGATCAATTTTTTCTAAGTACTCTTCATTGTTTATTATATTATGTTGGGCTGCATCTTTGAGTTCGTTATTGATTTCATTTTGTCTGTCCAAGATATTCTGCATGTTTATCTCATTTGTCTTTAGGTCCTGGATAGCATCCTCTAAAAGTCGTCTATGTTTCAGTTGTAGTATATCATTATTCATCGAAACATTCAGTCCGGCAGAATTTATAAGTTGCTGGATCTCTTGGCGTGTTTGATCCTGGGATATACGTAGAATTCTGGCAATGTAGGCGATTTCAAGTTTGGTAGAAATTCTGATATAGAAAAAGTAGATTTTGGACCTCATCGTAAACTGAGCAAATTCCCAACTACCGCTAAGGAATAGTTCGCTCGTACATAACTCGTCAATGGTATTATTCCATATATGGAAGAAATCACCGAATTTTGTATGAATAAGTAAATCAAGGCACGTCGGTAAAATAGGAGCAAACTTGTAGAACCTTTTCACATCTGGCAAGTATAGGAATGACGTATAATGGTCCAGAGGGATAGATATAATGCATGATAATGTAACCATAGTTAGTATTTCTTTAGCAGTAACAAGTGGATGTCGTATTGATGATTGTGTGATCTCGGTGAGTAAGTCCGGATCCAATGACAGGAATTTAAAGAAATGAGAACAGCATTCAAAAAATCTCCTCTGTTGGAAGTATGATGCGCAAATTACCACCTGAATTCTTCTTAAGGCTGCTTTCTCTTCAGGGATAACGTCGACTGGACAACTATTGTTTTTGAAATAGTGGCTCATTTCCTCGATATTATGATAGTCCTGTGCTAACAATTGTATATTGATTGAGCATTCCATTTTTCGGAAATATTCAGATTGGTTTATTTCCTTTGCCTCAATAATGTGCAAGGCATCGGTGTACTCATGTGATATTATCTTTTTAACCACAAGACATTGCTCTTTCGACTGGCGTTCCGTGATATTTATGTCAATCGAATCATTGGATTGGAGACCATTTACTGTTAAAAACAAGTTCCAATGCGGGGACTTCGTGTAGTTTACCTTTTTCAGGTAGGTTATAGCTTCAGTAGCTAGTTGTTTTCGTTCTTCTGGAGACCTCAAATTCTTACTCAAAATGAGTGCAATCCTCTCCAGCACTATTGGTTCCATGTATTGTTCAAACATTTCTGCGGTCCCTAAGTACACCTCGGTACGGTGTGTTTGGTTCGGTGTTAGCTTTGTCCTATCGATTCCTCCATTGAAGTCTATACGTTAACATAGTTTTAATATTGTTTTTTTAAGTGAAAATTATTTAGAGAGAGGGTAGATACGGCAAACAACTGGAAGCAAAATACTCTTGGATATTGGACCGCAAAGAAAGTTCAATCTCCCCTGGTAGAATATGAGATAGAGAATATTTGAATGTGTGCAGAAATATATTTGTAAAATAAAGGAATGACAAGAAGTTCTTGCAGTGATTATGTACAGGTATAGGGCTCATCCCCTCTCCTAGGTATAGACGACTGAGATAACTCAGTTGTTCGTGTAACTATCGTCCCTAACTTAGTTGAAGAACTTCTTCATGTTCTCTAGCCATTGGATATACTCGTTGTTTTCCTTGAACTCCGAGTATGAACTGATGAACGAGGACAGTTCAGCGTTAACGCCTCTGCTAGATAGGTAAATCTCAAGAGCCTCCTGTAGCTCCTCATCAAGGTTGGAGAATGGTGGTCCGTGGTATGATAACTCTCTGGCTAGTTCTGCCTCAGCTGATTCGTTTAGAGCAGCATCCTTGGAGGCAAATGGTGTGACGCTATCGACGTAGAAGGAACCCTCCTGTAGGTTCATTAGGAGATCGAAGGAAACACTTGATCCATCGGCATCCTTACTGACAACGACATTGACATTTGCGAAGTTGTCAGCAAGTGAGTCGAAGTCCTCCTCCTCAGTCTTCTCATTGGCAATCTCTTCGGCCATAGCATCGTCATATGGAAGGTTGGCAACCTGCGCAACATCGAAGAAAACGCTAACAGTTTCGCCAGACTCGGTCTTCTTAAATATGTGAGCATCATTTTTGCCTGGGGTAGCAACAATTTCAAACCCGTACTTCTCCAAGAACTCGTTGAATAGGGCAGGAGTCTCCAGCTCACCGGCATCGGCTAGAGAATCAGTTTCCAGTTTTACCTCAGACTTCAGAATCTCGCTGACAGCCTGTCTTTGTTGGTTGAATCTGGTGACTGAAGTACTGAAACTTTTGGTCAGAGGCATCATTCTGGTGGCCATTCTCATAGTGTGTGGGACGGCACGAGATCTGGTGGCAGCAAGAACGGCCCTTCTGGCAGATGTGCGAACTAGGAAACTCATAGACATTGTGGAGGTGCGATTAGCTGTGGTACAGTGTTGGAGGTACTGATTAGTGAACGAAGCAGTGTTGTTTATAAGTTCGTAATAAGTAATGAAGTGTATATATATCCACTGCCAGTACGCACCTTAAAATGTGTTCGATTTCTCTTTTCGCCCCCCCGCCACGCACATGTCGCAAGGTTTTTTTTTGGTGTGGTGATCGGGCTCTATCGCAGGGCGGTGAACCTCGAGGCCCGAAAAGTCGGTCCCACGTGACATCTTAGATGGATTCCTTGCCATTCGCCAGCAATAACGACACAGAGTCTCCTACGGTAAGTGATGAACTGCAAATGTTTTGCCGCATTTGTTCCTGTACGATGCTTGAGGTTTCTTTTTGACTTATTCTTTTTATTGATGAGTTTTGCAATATATATATGGCTATAAATGTACACATATTCAAAAACTTGGAAATATTAAAGGATGTGGAGGTGTTGTAGGCGGTTTATGTTACGCACAGCATGAGTAAGATGATAGAAGCATTTTCCGAAAGGTGGATGTAAATATAACAGGTGAAAAGTGCTAGGCTTAGTCAGCGTTACGGCGGGCAACCTTCTTAGCTCTTCTCTTACCGGTACCGAAGACCTTCTTGTCTCTGTTCTTCTTCTGCTTTCTCTGCTGTCTGGAAGCCTTCTCGATCTTCTCGGCCAGACCGTATCTAACTAGTCTGTAGGTTGGCTCGAACTTCTTGGCGTCAGCAGCGGAGTTGTAGACTAGACCGAAACCGGTAGACTTACCACCACCGTACTGAGTTCTGAAACCGAAGACAGAGACGGCATCCTTCTCGGCCTTGTAGACCTCGGCAAGCTTCTCACGAAGCTCGTCCTTGGAGACGTTAGCTCTGTTTGGGTGCAGGACGTCAATGACGAATTGCTTTCTAGCTAGAAGTGGGTTGGTGATGACCTTTCTGGTACGGATAGTGACAGCGTCAGACTGTAATTATTCGGGTTTCACGACATATATCTCCAATGTTGGATAGATAATACGATGCGAGAACTGTTTGTTAGTATGATGGACTATATTAAATGCAAATGCGTAGTAAGATAAAAAATGAAGGTGTATCGATACGATGATATTTCAATGGGTTGATGGTACTAGAGCGGTTATTCGTTTGTAACAAAAGAAGACTTTTCTAATACGATATAAAATTCTGGCATCGAGCTCACCAACAGGACGGTACTGTTGAACATCTTTTGGCAATATGGGAAATCGATTTATTTGTTGGTATAGGACATGTAAGTAGTTATGCAATTCCTTATGTGTGAAACTCGTGTATTCTGTCACTTTTTTTGTCATTTCTCTTGATTTCTTCCACTATATTCTGTATTAGCACTGTTCCTTTCCAACTGTGATGTGTCTGTGCTCCTTCTTCTCCCTGCAAACGCTCATTTGTATTCGTCGTTTCATCTTAACTGCGCTATTCCGGGCCGCAAGGCCACCTCCAAGCAATAATAACATACCATTTTCTATGATCCTTTGTATGTGGTTTACTTTTAGATAATATGTACTACAATTACAAGTATTTTTCGGGTATACCTACATATACCTCTGACCATCCTTAACCATCCACAAGAGTTCGAACAGCGATTCGGCCTTTGCTACACAGACGACCGTCCAGGGAACAAGCACGAGAAACACTAGTTTCCATCAGGATATTACAAGCGCTAAGCAAGTTGGGCCCCAGTAACCTACCGTACAAGCATCACTACCAGACCGCATGAACCTGGGAATTGTTCAGCTGCCGATGTTGTGTGGTAATAGTGCAGTATTGTAAAACAGCTGTTCCAGTGCAATCTTCGCGTCCTCGCCAAAAATTTCAATTTTCAGTTTGTTTCTGCAGTATTTTCTCTGGCCCGTCAGTGGACATTTACCAAAAGGGAAATACTAGTTATTCTAATTTTCATTCATATATTTCAAAAACAGTTTCATGAAATAAATTATGTACAGGTGTTGGGTGTACAGGTGTACAAGTCAAAAAACTATTTTCCTAATATCATGGTGGGACAAACGGCGAACGACAGGATTTCAAGTGTCATAGACTTCGGGGTTTCGAGAATTGTTGCAGAACCTCTGTTGTTCCCACACAAGTGTATGGGATTTGTAAATGTTACTTATTTGTTATATACACTCTACCTTTGGCTTTGGCTTTGGCTTTGGCTTTAGGATTTTGGACGGTGCAGGATAGTATATAAACCGTGCTGAAAGTTTCCCTTATATACGTATATTTACATAATTCCTTCTTGGTGAATATTAAATGAGATATTGTATTAATTGTTGTTCTTTATTTATTCGGTTACGATGCATATAAGTTGTTTCCTAATAACCAATTCAAATTCTAAGGGGCAGCGATAAAAACGTCTGGTTAGATATGCAGCAATTTGCCTTCAAAAATTGATCCGTGTGTTCCAATGACGGGGTTTAAAAGTCAGAGATGGAAGCCTTGTCATTGTACTTCAATCTTAGAATGAAGTTTATGATAACAGCCAGAAGTAGGAAGAAACATAGCAGGGTTGGGCCCAGTCTGTCATCGTATGGACCAGATCCTCTTCTTCTAATAGCAGCGGCTCTCCAGTGGTAAGTCACCAGAGCGTATATCATAGTACCCATGGCGACGACTGTGAATAGACCAGCACTGATTCTACCAACCTTGTCACCAAAGTTTAGCAGACCAACACCAAGACCACCAAGCATCACGGTGAAGTTCAACCACGATAGAAAGGTTCTCTCGTTGGCAAAGAATACCTTTGGCTCAACTCTGGTGGGAAGGGCAATCTTCTTGCCTGGAGTTCTTTGTAATAGTGGAGCACTGGACATAGTTATGTGTGTGTTTGTTTATGTAAGTGATAGGTCGATCTCTTATGTTATTCGAAATAGCCTTAAGTTCAATATATGTAAAATATCCAAAACGTAGAAAGCTCCGAGAGTAGTTAGTAGGAGTTAACGTCACAAACTTGGTTGCACTTATATATATCCTTATGTATGTATATTTACACTTTACATCTCCCTGAAATGGTTCGATACAAGACCATCTGTCTCTTCTACTGGACTGACCTGTCCCTTGCGCTCCTCGCAGAGACAGCTAAGGGGATTTGATTATGCAACCCTCTATTGTCGGTCGCCTGTTTTTTTTTGTTCTGTCTCTGGCCCTCATCGCGACACACCCAGAAGATGTCGTACAAAATAGACATAGACAATAGAAACACTGTAAGACCTAAGACAATTAGCCCACGTTGTCCATTTTGTATTTCCTCTTAGAGCGTACGGCGTAGGATGTCCTGTGTCATTCTCATCATTTACGCAGATAATGGTAGACGAATGAGAATGGGATAGTACGACCAGAGTAACAGGCCTTGGATGATCTGTTTCTCCCTGGTTTTCTACCGGTGTTAGAACCTTTGGGTAGATAATGCCGGACGAAGGGAGGTACCATTGCCATAACCTTGTCCATGCAGTAGCCCACTTTTTCCCCTTCTTGATTTGGGCCAAAACGTGATCCATGCAGTAACCATTGTTTGGCCCTTGCTAAAATAGAAGGAGCATAGTTATTTGGTTTGTCGGGTGAGAACGCGATTCTGTCATCTGACTCGGTCTGTGGGATTGTAAATACCGATCCACGGTTATTTTTGTTTTGTGTTATATAATATATCATCGTCTACAAAAATTGTACATTTGTATATATATATGATGTTGAAGGTGTTTTTGAGCGATATGTATATTCACCTGGGATCTAGTGTTCGTGTTGTTGTTGTTGCAACGTTTATTTGAGCACGCGATTTCCGTATGCATACATGTAAGTGAGGTTACCATCGAAACTACGATACTCCGGGCAGTGGGTCGTACCAAACTCCTGACGGCCATATTAGTACACCAGCATTCGTATAATCACCACGATAATCCTTTGGAGATTGTACAGAGGCTCTGGCAACTCTGAGGTACAATTGTACAGAGTCTCCAGAAGCTTCCAGTGAATCTTCAACCATATTTGAGAGAAGGTCATTACTCTCAATTAACTCATCCAAGTCAATAGTGGTGTTCTTTCCAACATAAACCTCGAAGTCATTAAGAAGTAGTGAATACCCATCGATCTTTCCGTGCCAGTTTTTTGCAAATTCACTTTCAGTATTATTGGCGACATAACTGGTGATGTCGGTCTTGGTCCACGAAATCTGATGAGGGGTTGATGTGTTAAATATAAAAGAGGGTGGTTTTAACAACGCTCCAGCTTCATCTCTTAGAAGAGCATAGTCTGTCTCTACAATACTTGCAAAATCCCACCTACCAACTCCGGATATAATCAAACCCATCAATATTCCCTGAAAGAGATATGCTGTAACACTTCTAGTGGCACATCCTGGTAGTAGAACCATGCCAAGAATGTAGTGATGGATACGCAGATTCAATCCCGGAAGTGATGCTAGTGCGGCAATACCCAAAATTAGGGTAATGTATATCTTGAAATATTTTTGGAATCTACCAGACTTCCACAACATGTAGGCCTGAGTGACAACACCAACAATAATAGTAGCAAAAATGGCCCCGACAGCTGTCATGGCACCCGGTTGTTCTCTTAAGTCCTTCAGATTTAGTCTGTCAACTGGTAGTCTATCAAAAGTTATGTTGTTCATTACACCGAGCCAGAATAATGGGTACCACATGCACATTTTCAATAATGGAGATCCATTTTCTAAAGTTCGTTTTATGGCTACCTTCCACATGACATAAAAGATGAAGCTTAGAGGTAAAAGTCTTTGAAACCCGATGCTGAACAAGGCATATACGCTCTCTCTATTGTTGGGATCTGTGAAAATAGGGGGGTCTAATACTAGAACAAGTGTCCAGTAGGCATCGAGTAAAATAATCCAGTATCCATATAAACTCTCGTAGAGGTAAAATATTGGAAAACCAAAGAGGACGTTTAATGTCACAACTGGGCTACGGGGATCAAAACACCCTGTAGTGTACCCTTCTGTCACCCTCAGGAATGAAAATGAAGACGGGAAAAACGATCCAAAATCAATTGACCACCCCATCTCATATTCTCCCTCCGACCTTCTGAATGAAACTTGAGACCCAGACATGCTCAATTTAGCACATCCGCCACTAATTGGAGAAATAAGCCCCAAGTGTGTTGCTGCTGCACAGGGGTATGAGTCCGCACGATAAGGATTTGAAAGAATATTGTCCTCTCTCTCGAACACATTAGGGGCGATACCGCCACCGATGACATAATTTGTATATTTCACCCTCTGAGGGCCTACTGCCACAGCAGAATACAGTATACCTCCTTGGTCGCATAATGCAGGACAGCTAATGTAATAATCTTTGTTTACAAACGGCTCACAATCCTCGTTGAAAAGACCGCAGGCGTTGTTAGTTCCTTCCAGGTTTAGGTATGAGTTGCAATCAAGGTAAAGTACAGGAACCTTTTCACTACCTGGCTCATCAGGTATAAAATATGAGGGTATCATGAAGTGGGGGAAGAGGAAAAAAAAATTAATACCTATCCATATACTACAGTAAATGATCAGAGACAACAATCTGACTGACTTTCTACTTGATTTTTTCCTAAATGTCTCTGTTGGGAAATTGTTCAGAAATTTAGCTAATGAGTTTCTCTCAAAGAATGTAGGGTTTTCATCTAATGGTTCCTCGGGACCATACCATATCTTCCGGAAGAGACAGGCTATTGGGTTTCCTGTCCGTAAAAGTGTCCATTGCTCGTTTCTTTCGTCTTCGTCCTCAGTTGGTTCTTCTGGAAGTTCATTATCAAGTAGTTCATCTTGCGATTCGTTCATATCCTGCAATTCTATATCCTCTTCCAATGGCGCAGTTTCGTGCATGGAATTTGCAGAATGGGGTGGCAGTGGAGGGAGCTCCCTACTCCGGTAATCATTTGGATTTACCATTGTTCTGTCAACTACGACAACTTACTTTTCTTGACAACTTTTCTAATAATTGCGGTAGGGGCAAAGATTGAGTCCGCGATTAGTGTAACTAATGTTTATAGCCTTGTTTATGAGCCAATAGATCTGGTTGAACAAGTGTGTTCAAGATTCAAACAGCTGACAGTATCCTATGTTGCCCCACATCTTAGTCTACTTTTTTGGAATTTTCATCAGGTAAGCGCAGTTTGGTGGGGTTCATCTTTTTCAGGGCGCTGTCTATCAAATCGCTCAGAAAACCACGCACAACTGCAACGCACGCTGCGGATCGTGAACATGCTACCTTAGTAAGGAAATATTACGTGTCTGTCGTAATGGGTCGCTTAACTCAATAATCTTTCTTTGATAATTAGTGCTGTCAGAGTTTAACATAGTGTTTTTATTACTGATTGAATAGATAGGAAAGGCTAGTATACAAATAAATAGGGGATGGGATTAAATATCTCAGTTGTCTCTCTCAGCGCAGCTAATGCCTGGTAGTTGAGTGGTTCTGATCTCTACGGTCTCTACGGTCTTTTGGATGTCATCGGAAACTGGAGCAACAGGTTCGGACTCATTGATCTTGATGGTAGAAACTCCACTGGCAATGGATTCACTAGAAGAAGAGCCGGAAGATACCTTTTCGAGGGAAACACCTTCGGTAAACTTTGTACCAGTTGGAACATAAGTTGGGCGGTGCAGGTTGTCCAGATGAGCAAGGGTCTGACCGGCCTGGTCAGCAACCTTCTGGTCAATGGTGAACTGAATAGCAGCAGAGGCAGCCTGGGTTCTCAGGTAGTACATACCGGTCTTTAGACCCTTCTTCCAACCGTAAAAGTGCATACTGGTGATCTTACCCATGGTTGGAGCACGTAGGAACAGGTTCAAGGAGTGAGACTGGTCAATGTAGATAGAACGGTCAGCAGCCATGTCGATGATCTTCTTCTGAGAAATTTCCCAAACAGTCTTGTACAGATCCTTCAACTCCTGTGGAACATTTGGCAGGCCCTGAACAGAACCATTAGCAGTGATTAAATGTTGCTTCATAGAGTCGTTCCAAATTCCCATATCGACGAGATCACGGAGCAGGTAAGGGTTGACAATCTGGAATTCACCAGAAAGAACACGGCGCTGATACATGTTGGAAGTAAGTGGCTCGAAACACTCATTGTAACCCATGATCTGGGAAGTAGAGGCGGTTGGCATTGGCGCCATAGTCAAAGAGTTTCTCAAACCGTGCTCGATGATCTCAGCCTTTAGCTTTGGCCAGTCCCACATACCGAATGGTTCAGCATTCCATAGATCCATCTGTAAGATACCCTGGGATGCTGGGCAGCCTTCGTATGATTCATATGGGCCATCCTTCTTTGCCAACTCCATGGAGGCCTCTAGGGAAGCGTGGTAGATAGTCTCGAAAATCTGTTTGTTCAAAATACCGGCCTCATCAGATTCGAAAGGTAGACGTAGCAGCATATATGTGTCAGCTAGACCTTGAACGCCTAGAGCAATTGGTCTGTGTCTAACATTAGAGTTACGAGCCTCTGGGACAGGGTAGTAGTTATTGTCAATAACTCTGTTCAAATTTCTGGTGACGACCTTGGCAATCTCGTGCAGCTTCTCAAAGTTGTAAGTGGATGTTTTACCGTCTTCAGAATTTTCAATAAAGGCTGGAAGGGCGATAGATGCCAGGTTACAAACAGCAGTCTCATCCTTGTTGGAATACTCGACGATTTCGCAACACAGATTGGAAGACTTGATAGTACCCAGGTTCTTCTGGTTGGTCTTGATGTTACAGGCATCCTTGTATACCATAAATGGGGTACCAGTCTCGGTTTGAGCCTCTAGAATACCGTACCATAACTTCTGGGCCTTAATGGTCTTACCACGGCCCTCCCTCTCGTATCTGGTGTACAGCTCCTCGAACTCATCACCGTATACATCAGCCAGACCTGGGGCCTCACTTGGAGAGAACAGTGTCCATTGTTCATTAGCTTCGACACGCTTCATGAAAAGATCTGGGATCCACATTGCTGGGAACAGATCTCTGGCACGAATCTCTTCCTTACCATGGTTCTTTCTAATGTCAATGAAGTCAAAGATATCCGCGTGCCATGGCTCGATGAAGAGAGCGAATGCACCAGGTCTCTTGTTACCACCCTGGTCAACGTAACGGGCGGTGTTGTTGAAAACTCTAACCATTGGAATGATACCATTAGAAGTACCGTTAGTACCAGCGATGTATGAACCAGTGGCACGGACATTGTGGATGTGTAGACCAACACCACCGGCAGTCTTGGAGATCATAGCACACTCCTTTAGGGTGTCGTAAATACCCTCGATAGAGTCCTCCTTCATGGCGACTAGGAAACAGGACGACATCTGAGGCTTTGGAGTACCGGCATTGAACAGAGTTGGGGAAGCGTGAGTGAAGTATCTTAGAGACATCAAGTTGTATGTCTCAAAAACAGACTCAAGGTCGTCAAGGTGGATACCTAGGGCAACTCTCATGATCAGATGTTGAGGACGTTCAGCAACTTGGCCATCGACTCTTAGAAGGTAGGAACGCTCCAGAGTCTTGTAACCGAAATAATTGAAGGAATAATCTCTATCATAGACAATAGTAGAGTTGATTACGTCTTTATGTTTCATAACAATGTCAAAAACTTTGTCTGAGATCATTGGGGCAGGTAGACCATTGGCAGGGTTGATGTAGTCATGAAGCTCAGTAATGACATCGGAAAATTTCTTGTGAGTCTGCTTGTGGTTGTTAGAGATAGCAAGTCTAGCAGCTAGAGTACCATAGTCTGGGTGAATAGTAGTCATGTAGGCACAGGTCTCTGCGGCTAGATTGTCAAGCTCCTCAGTAGAAACACCTTCGTAAACACCAGAGATAATACGCTGGGTGACTTTGACAGCATCAATTCTAGATGGATCTAATCCGTAACTTAGACGAGAAATTCTGGATGTAATTTTGTCAAATTGGACTGGTTCTTTGCGACCATCTCTTTTAATAACAAACATTGTAAATTGTGTGTGATAGAGGTAGAGTGAGGAATAATAGGGAATGTGAGTTGTTCGCTATATTGTTGATGGATTTTTTTGTATAATAAATAAAAGAAGAATTAGAACAGAGAAATTAATGATACTTCTGAAAGAAATATAGGTCCTTTATATATGTTTTCCAGGAGACCAACAACTGTTGAAAGCAACCAAGATTACTCTGTACTTTTGCACCCATCACTAAAAGTTAAGTAGCGACGATATTGTCATGGTGATATGAAAAGTGCTGCAGTAACTGCGTATGGTTACTGGTTACCATGGCAAACACTGTAACTCAAGTACCAGACATGTCTCCAGTAATAATTAATATCCATTTACGGTAAAGACGCGTAAGCCAAAACAAGACTTTTCCTCGACCTGGTCCGTCGCCTACTGAAATGCTGCACAACATGACACGTCCTCCCCCCTCACAATTGCTGGTCGCAATTCTCACTGTTCTTCTATTCGGATAATGAGTTTTTATTTCCTACGCCATTTTCTCTGCTAATTACCACGGCAACGAGCAGCCGCTGCCATAGAAACGCGAAATCGACGCCATAGCAACCGAGGCAATAAAAAATATGTTGGATGCAACCACGGCAACGGCAGAGAACACGCACCAGTCCCTAGTAAAGGTCCCGTAGAGACGGTTAGTATTAAAAAAAAAAAAAAAGACCAGCATATGTCAGTTGTTATTTCCATATACGATTAACATATGGAGAAACGCCACTATTTCACGGTGCATTTCTCCCTGGTCTGCGCTTTGCTAAGTTCAAACATGCGTGATGTCATATCACGGTCGTCCGCACAGAGATCAAGCAGACAAAGATCCACGTAATATCCTTTAGGGCTTCAATATGAGGCGTTTCAGGATGATTACTTTACGCGTTTCTCAACTACTCCGTACGACAATGTGCGAATAAGGGGCTTTGTTTACGCGTTTCCCAAAAGTCTAGAACATAATACGATTGTGTTTACGCGTTCCTGCAAAGGATCAGATAATAGTTGAAGAACGGATTACCACGCAATATTTGTATTTTTGAACAATAGTGAAGACAAATTACGTAGGGACGCTTCATAATTCCAAAGAAGTGTGTTGTCTTATCTTAATTACGTAGGGAAACTCATTAGAGGAGCATTATAGGAATATTTATTCTTGTACATATGAAAGCAGGGCGAACAAAGAGACGGTGTGTATGTTGTCGTTATTGTTGATGTTTACATTCGTGCCATTAGTATCCAGGTACATTTGGGGCTGATATGTTCTGGTATCACTTCTTCTTGGACCTGAACAAGATACCGGTGACAGTGGCAATACCCGCCAATATACCAGCTCCAATAAGAATGCCCTTCATGCTCTCATGCTCGATCTTCTCCTCCACCATTTGTTTCAGTTGTTGGACCTGCTTGTTATTAGGCTCATGAGAGCTTAAGACATCGACATACCGCTTGGCCATCTTGTACTCATTAACCTTGTAGCATCCTATAGTCAGATAATATAAGCATTCTCTTCTTCTTCCGGGCGTCTCTTTGTATATATCAGTGAGGAACTTCACGCCGAGCCTCTGATCATCTATTGAGTCGGATTTGATAAGACCCCAGGCATAGTTGAACCGCGCCTGCGTGGTGGCTGTTTCGCCTCCTTCTGCAAGGACCTGCTGGCGCAGCACCTCCAGTTGTTGCGGGTAAAGTGGATCGGTAGCGTCACCTAATGTGGGTAAAAAGTTGTCGGTTGTCATTAAGTGGGTGGGTGTGGTTATATTCGATCGGTTCTCAAGAAAGTTGTTGTCCCTCAACCCTATATGTGTTTTTCCACTGGCCTGATAAATAACACCCGCTATTTAGTCTCAAATGCCGAAAGCCGGTCTCGGGCAATTTCGGTGCAGACCGCAGAAAGAAAGGCAGAAAAAAAAATATCACAGGCATGCATGGATGGCATCTCAAAAGGTGATGATGTAGCAGAGAGAGTTATTGATATAAATACAGGATTTAGTTTTGCTGTTTATCTTGCTGTGCAATATATAATCTGGCGACAGTTTGAAAAAAATGGAAGATACCACAAAGTTGAATACCTCTAAGCTCGGGACCAAAAAGTATTGGGACGACTTCTATAGTTTGGAGCGTGGAAACTTCCAGGAGAATCCAGAGGACACCGGTGAGTGCTGGTTCAACGACAACGATGCGGAGGAGAGAATGGTAGACTTCCTCTCCGAGAATTTGAATGAATTTAACAACAAAGATTCATCTGTGATTGATCTCGGGACAGGAAACGGCCATCTACTGTTCCAGCTCTGTGAAGAGAATTTTGAGGCGAAAATGCATGGAGTAGATTACTCCGATGAAAGTGTTAAATTTGCCAAGGAGATTGCTGTTTCCAAGGGGTATGATGTGCAATTTTCTCAGGCGGACATTTTTGACGCTGACTGGAACCCAGGGCAGTTTGATATTGTTCTTGACAAGGGTACCCTAGATGCCATTGCTCTCAGTGGACTAACTGTCGGTAAAGAAAGTAAGCCAGTGGTCGAGGTATATTCGTCTGTTATTGAGAAAATTCTCAAGAAAAACGGTGTATTCTTGATTACTTCATGCAATTTCACGCAGGATGAACTGACCAAGATTGTTCAGAGTGAAAACCTTGAAGTGTGGGAAACCATTAAGTACCCAGTATTCGAATTTGGGGGTGTCAAGGGTAGCACTATCTGCAGCATTGCATTTGTGAAGAAGTGAGAAACTGTCAAGAGGGGCGGGAATTAGCATGGCACGTTTTGTATTTCGTTGTTATATAAAGTACTTACTCTTTTTTTTTCATGCGACGTAGTATATTAATTAGTTTGCTTATTTGAAGTAGAGAGATGCATTATAATTTACCTAGTATGTCGTTGATGTGTTTGTAGAGTTGTTCGGATGTCTCCTCCTTTCCTGTCTTTAATGCATACGTGACCGGCTTGTTATTCTCATCGATACCGATGATCCTGATGAATTTCTCACCTTGGAGCGAACCTGGGAACCCCTTCTGCAAGGTGATTCCCTTCACTAGTGGCATGTTAAGTATGACCTTGAGCACTGTTCTCGTTCTCATTATCAGTCGAGTTTTGTCACTCTTCTTGTCTGTATTCACCTTGATCACACCGACACCTCTTTCTTTCCAGCCGACCTTAATATCAACTAGCTGGTACAGCTTTGCATTAGCCTGAAACACAGTATTCTCCAGCTCTTCCCCAGATTTTACGTCCTGCTTGTAAAGATGCACCTTCTCTCCGCTCTCTGTGATGACCTCGTTCTCTGTGGATTTTGATTTCTGGGCATCAGTTTTGTCTGCCTTGTCATCCTTCTTGTCGGACTCGGTATTGGCAGCATCGCCACTGCCCTCACCCTTCTCTTTGACAGGCTCTGATTTCAGTACACCAAAGCCACTACCAAAGGAAAATTGAGAACCAAAGGCGAATGGCTTAGCGGCATCGGTTTTTCCATCCTTCTTGTTATCGTCCTTCTTCTCGCCATCGGTACTGGTGGAGTCTTCACTCTTCTTCTCGGCCAATTTAAATCCAGAGCCGAATGAAGTCTTGGAACCAAACACGAATTTGGGCTTCTCCTGTGGTACTTTCTCTTCTGGTGCCTTCTCTTGTGGCGCTTTCTCCTCCGACAATTTCTCGTCCACTTTTACCCTCTTCTCCTCTCCATCATTCTTGCTAATGTCATCTTCAGACCTCTCTCTCTTGAGGGATGTGTCGTTCTTTGTAGTGGCAGTGGCAGTGGCAGTGGCAGTGGCAATGGGAGCAGTTGTACTCGTTACTGTATCCTTGCTCTGGACAGGCTCAATGCTCTTCTTCTCGTCAATACCAGACATCCTATGCAGACTTGTTGTGATAAAAATTCTCCAATGTTTTATTAGCAAATATAGCAGACTACAATTCGCCGATATCCTATGCCCTGCTGGTATGCTGCTCTTGTACGCCCTACATGTCGTTTACCGAACAGGTCTTGTTTGCTCACTAATTAATTTTTCTCTCGGCCGGCCAATTTCCAGTTCGGCCGGCGCTCTTGCTTCCTGTACATGCAAAGAACCTGTATCAACATCATAACAAATATGCATTGTTGCACCCTGGGAACATTACAGAGGTACACATATATACGCAATAGAGGTTGGGATATATAGCAAATGGAACATCAAATCGTTAAATCATAAAACATAAGTGAGGAGGATAAACGAAAACAAAACTGGGCAAAAAGAAGAGAGAGAAAAAGAAGAAAATGAAATAATAAGCTTTTCACGACTAAATAACGCTCTCTGTGGCCTCTCCAGCCTCTGCCAGATCAACTGGGCCAGTCTTATAATCGACATCAACCATTGCCCCATTGTTGTGGCATGCAACCTCAACATCGATCTTGAACTTGCGCTGGTTCAACTCTGTCTCATCGCCGTACTTCCAAGACACAGTGTCAAACGACGCCTGCTTCGACTTATTGCCGAACTGCAACTCCGGGTGGTTCAAGGATCCGCCAATATCCTTCAGTAAATGCTTCTCCACATGTTGTTTCAAGTGTCTGACATACTTACGTGAGTGGCAGTTGTCCGTGTCCTTGATCTTATCCAAGTCGTCGTGCGCCCCGCGCATTACAAATGGGGGATAGTACTGCAATTTGCAGTGGATATGGTCGAACTCGTTATCTTCCGTCTCATTGCGCAAGTATGTCTCGAAGTCGTGCATATCCTCAAAGACCTTGACGGACTCGCCGTTCTTCATGGTAACAATGGTGGACTTTGGGCCCTTAGACTTGCTCTTCTTGTTAGTCATGATAAAGGGTGGTATAAAAATAGTATAAAATTCGGTGGGGGGGTGTAAATTGGGTTGCAGTACCTAAAAGGTAAGTGGTTACTGGGGGGATACGTAGAAATGTAACACAGACCAAACAAGAACAGCTCAAATCTGAGAACAAAAGCGACCAACCGGTCCCTACTTATACCTGTAGGTTCCAGAGGTGCAGACTCCCCTACATGTCCTGGAGGGCCGCAGACTCCCAACCCCACAAGCTCTGCTCTACTTCTCCAATTGTGGACCCAGAACACCCCTAAAGTCACTCGAAGTTCCGAGTGGCTGCAACACGATAAAATATACGGCAGATGTTCCACGGCGGTTTCTGGGAAACGGTGGCTGCAAATCGCGGTGTGCGGGGAACGCCATTGTTTTAGTGTTGAGGCGCTCCTATGAGTTTCCTGCATGTGTGGCTGAATCGCCGGGTGCTGTTTCTGTTGTTGTACTTGTTATTCACATGGTCCTGTGTGTCTTGATGTGGGTTTCGGGTGGAATGTTCGGCTTCCCGGGAGAGTGCCGCGGCGGTGCGGAAAGTGCTGCATTAATGCCCCAATTGGGCAGTATTTCATTAGTTTAGTTCACACACGCGTCTCTGTGTGCTGTTATTCTCCTGGATAGTGGTGTACCACTCTGTAGGGGGGCCCAGAAGGTGGTTTGGACCATTTTTAGGGGACTTTTCAGATATGACACGGAGAACAGCACATTTTTGAAATTTTAAAATATCAAGGCACTATGGCCGAGTGGTTAAGGCGACAGACTTGAAATCTGTTGGGCTCTGCCCGCGCTGGTTCAAATCCTGCTGGTGTCGTTATTTTTTTGTAATATTTTTTTTCGTTGTGGTGTGTGGGTGTTGTTGTGATGTATTAGTTTTGGTGTCCCCATGGTTATATTGGGAATAAATCATTGTTTGTGTTTTTGAATAGTTGTTTGTTTATCGCTGGTATTCGTTCCGATGAGTCATGTGTGTTATGTTCAACATCTTCATGACACATCAATTATGACTTATATTCATTCTTTTTTTTCAGGTCAAGGCGGGTCGGACAGCCGGCCGAAAGGCGATGACCCATCTCATCCTATATGTAATATATTTGCATCGAAAAGAATATTGTGTATTGTTTGCCAAAGAAGTTAGAAGTTGTACAGAAACAAGGGTGTAGAGCTACGTATGATGACAAAAGAAGAAGAATTGAACAGACGACCACAGGTCTCTACGAAAGAGCTCAGGGAGAGTCTGGCGTTTAAAGATGACGGTGCTTGGAAGGAGTTCACAACGAGGCGACACCAGCTTATTGGGACATTTAATCTGGGTGAGGAAAAGGCCAGTAAGCAGTCTGAAGGGATCTCAAGAGTTGCTGATGTGTTGAGGACTGAGTTTAATTATCCTCTGGCAGCTTTGCCACAGTTTGAGAAACTCGTGGTAGCTGCTGTGCAATCTATACGGCGGAACAAGAAGCGGTCGATAAAGAGGAGGGTTGTGAAAAGTGTGGGTCAGAGCTCCCATGACGATGTTAATACAGATGATCCAGCAACAGATACACCGAAGAAGGTTGCGGTGTCTGTGCGTGTGACAAAAACACGGCCTCGGATACCTGCTATGCCGCAACTGCCAAGCTTTAAACATATCAAGGTGGAGGCGCCACAACGGACCTTGCAAAATAGCAATTGTGCACCGTTATTGCCTCCTTTGGTGGCACCACTTCCCAAAGAAAGCTGTGTTTACGATATTTCAGAGGAGGGAGTGATACGACAGGTCCTATCAGATATTATTAACAGTGTGATACCACATACGGAACAGAGGAAAGGGACGTGGCATGCCGAACCGGACCTCTCTTGTTTTCTCACTGGAAGTCATAGGGATATGGAGTCGATATTGCCACTCGAGACAAAGAAGGAGGTTCCTTTCTCCCTGAAAGAAAAGCTGCTTCAGAATATTGAACGTTCTAAAACATGTGCCGAGATTGTCAATTCTCCAAAGTCATTAGAGGCGTTTTCAGTTCTAGAGAAATTAGGCACCTCAGCGTACGAAACTGCTCTCTCATT